>VDFB02268716.1:0-129171 GCA_007258455.2 Sequoia sempervirens
AGTATTAATTTGTTGTCAAAGGATTTACCTAACAAACAAAAGATAGTGTTGTTCATACTATTGAAACTCACCTACACAACAAAATATTATGTGAATAATTTTTCCCGTGTAAAGGATATTTATTATGGTATGATTTGTACGATTGGGGGAAGAGAAGTTTTTTCTTAGGGCTTTAAACAAAGTGCTCCAAATTTGATGAAATGATAGTCAATCTTTAGGTTGTTGGGTCTTTTACATGTGATGGTAGTGTTGATTTTGCCCCAAAATGCTTTGAAAGATTAGGTACCCATTGGATCTAACATGCACCTCCCAACTTCAAACCCTTGTAGATCTAGCCTTCAATGTCCAATCTGGATGCAAAAAAAGGTAAAGTGACTTTCTTGAACACTTTGGATACAATGGCGAGCTCATATTTACTCTATCAAGCTCCAAAATGTACCTGTAATACAATGCCACAATGAGAAATCCCCTTGAAATTTGGTATTTGTATCATGTTTTTTTGATTCTCTAGGTCATCATTTGATTTAAGAGACGAAAATGCTAAACTTTCAAGAAAATACAATATTTGCAACCTAAATCTCTCAAAATACTAACATAAAGCAATCCTGCAAGCTTTAATACCATGAAAGAGTTGGTATAGAATTCTCTAATACCAAGCAAAATTGGCTATAGAGATAGCCACCTAAGATCAAGGAGCTTCAATGAAAGCACAAGGGATACCTAACATGAGAGAATAATTCTATTCTATCAAAAGATGCAAATATACAATATGATTACATTATAGAGATTACAATGATAAATCCTTGTATATGTATATACAAGGGTGAGACATAGGACAGCATAAGATTATGGCATGTGTCTTAATCTCATGATTTGAGACATAAGGTGAAAATGCCCTAACATTGCAGTTAGACAATATACCCTGTTCACACCATGGAGAATGTATGGGTATCAAGAATAATTTATGTTTTGGGATTGTTGTAAATCTGATTTCCTAGATTGTAAATCAGATTTTCTTGATTGTAAAACTGGTATACGGTCTTGTCAAAGTCATTAAAAAGGTTTAGAGAAAATTGAGGGTCGATGAGCTTAATTGCATAATACATAATGTAAAAACTATAATTCCCTATAGGATATAGGTTGAATCCCTTGTTTGGCAAAGTCTTATTATTGATCTCTTTTCTTTTGATAGGTTGAGAGTGGACTTGGGGTCCGCTTCCCATATACTATTTTTTTAATTTGTGATATGCTATTCTATTGATAAATATCATAAACAAATTCCTTGCCTTTGTTCTATTGTGCATCCCTAATAATTGTGTTTGGATAGTAAGGCTGTTTGGATTGGCAACTTTTCATTGAGTTGTTCAATCCCTAATTGCACCACAGAAGTGTAGATATTTTTCAATCAAAAAGTTTAAAATGGAGAATGGCCAAACATGAAAGTAGAACAAATGATATACTATTTATATAACTAGCAAAAAAACTTATTTCATTATTTCATGCCAAATAATGTTCATAGATATCAAAATAAACATATAACATGGATTAAATATGAAAATCATAATATCTATGATGAAATTGTTGGTAAATAGGTCAAAAAATTCAATATCTTTAAGATTTTAGTCTTTTGTGTTTGGTTGTGTAGAAGGTCTTTACCTAGGATAATCTGGTCAAAAGAGGATTTTTAATTCCTTGCAAGTGTCCTCTTTGTGAAAAGAATTTGGAGCCAGTCTATCATTTGTCCATTGTTTGCCCCATTGCCTGGAGCATATGGTGCTACTTTCTCTCCTTGTTCAATGTTAAATGGGTGCATCCTTCTTCCATTTTGGATCATGCTCTTCAATGGAATTCCCCCTTCTCTAATCCCAATTGAAAATCCTAGGAAATTGACTCTTCTTCATATCCTTTGAGGGTTATGGCTAGAGTGTAATGTTAGGACCTTCAAGGACATAAAAGTTAACCCTTCTAGAGTGGAGGCCAAAACCTTCAAGGACATAAAAGTTAGCCCTTCTAGAGTGGATACCAAAATCCTTTTGGCTATTAAGGAAAGCTTTGTGGCATCTAAGCTAGGGCACACCATTAGCTAGGGGAATGTCTCCATTTCATTTGTTGATAAGCAAGTGGCCAAAAGCTAGAACTTAGCTATTATTTTGGAGGATAGTCTTGAGAAGAAGAAAGAAATCAAGAGTAAAATTAAAATCAAATTAGTATTTCAGAACTTTTAAAACTTGAAACCACATAAATTAGAAATCAGAACATTAAAGCAACATAAAACACCATGAACAAGATGAACACTAGGATTACGTGAAAAACCCTTCCTGGTAAAAAACCACAACAAAATATTGCTTTTATTATCTTCGAAGGGCACCAACCCACTGAGAACACCAACTCTCTGAGAGCACCAACTCTCCTTCGGAGCACCAACTTCAAACCAACTGAAGCACTAACTCCAGTGTTGCTGAAGCACCAACTCCAGTGTTGCTGAAGCACCAACTTCAGACTTCTGAAACACAAACTTTTGTAACAAAGAACATTGAATTTCAAATGTTGCCTTCACTTGAATAGTGAGGCTCAAACTTGTCTAAACGTTGTCCAATGTAATGTCCCCTTTTTTAGATAGCCCTAAATCTGCCCTGATTTATCAATTTCAAGTGATCACCTTGATTTTGGGAATGCTATAGTGCAAGTAGGCCCCTTTTGCTGGTATATTTCTTGTTTCCTCAATCCATATATTATCTCTGCTGCTGTCCTTTGTATTTGATTCAACTTTGATTTGCCTTTTTATCTTCTAAACTAAGGTATGAATTAAACTGGAAGCAATGAATCAAATGATCAATCTTAATTTGATTAAGGGTAACCTTCAACTATAATCGACTTGATTATTTGTCTTCTCTATGTTTGCATAATAGCTGATGAATATGGCGATGGATATGAAATCTGATATATGGTTTGTTTTCAAATATATATAGAATAGTCACCACAAAATGAATGCAATTCCTGAACTCCCTATTCGATTACAGGCATGATGATGTTTCCCTTGATTTTCTACTCAAACTCTAGTCTCTGGGACCACACAATCTCATTGGCTGAGCGTCTAACTTTCTCTAGCTAATATACTTCCTGATTTTTGATGATCAGTGACTCCTCAGAGCTCGTTTGGCCTGATAATTTAAATATGTAAAGCTGTGTTATATTATTATTCCTTCTTAAACCAGAAAATCCAATGGTGGCAGGATATCTGAATGCTCCCTCTATCGAATGGTAGCCAACTGGAGGAGCACTGACTTTCTGAAACCCTTGATCTGTTTGGAGGACTGTATTTCCTACTCCGAATCCCCTCTTCATCTGTTGGTATATTTGTGATATACTGCTTTTTCCATCTATAGAGTCCCCTGTATTTAATTCGATCCTTGATATATAGTAAGGCTGAGTCTTTGAAATATCACAATCGAACTACAACCTAGTTTAGAAGATGCGATGCTCCTTTAGGGTAGCCTCCGTTTTCTCTAGACTGAATAGATCCTCCCTTGACTTGGCTTTCATCTATTCTCTTAAATACCCGATATGCTGAAGGGACGTGTCACTAGATTTTACTAAATGAATTGCCTCATATGCCATAGTTGTTGCTAAGAAGGAATCATGCCTCTTCATAACAGTTTATTGTGAGTTTAATGATTGTCTTGCAACGACCTAATCGTCACCTCCTTAAAATAGCACAAGTCGCTATTCGTTCCTCTACATTGTTATCTTATCATCACTTAAGGATCGTTTAGTCTTAATTCATCTGTTTGATCTCCCGTATGAATAAGGCTAATATATTTAGTGATTCCCAATCGATAGAGTTTTAGATTAAGCTGGCGGTAACAATAAACTTCAGATTTAATTTGTTACTTTCATTTTTTCTCTCTTTTATATTCAATAATTATAATCTTATTTATATTGGTGTTTTATATTCGCGTATCTTTAATATTTATTTTATTATCATTTAAATTGTTACTATTTATATATTTTAATATTTATAATATAATAATTATAATTACAATATTACCTTTGACAATTATTTGATAATTATGATAGTATTTATGTAAATGGATTTTATTGTGTATTGTCGATATATATATATATTTATAATTACAATATTATCTTATGATAATTGTAATTTTAAAAATATTAAAACGATAATATTTTCTTTTATAATTTTAATATGTATTTACTATTTTGTTATTCATTTTCACTTATATGTATTTCAGGATGTTCTAATTTGGGGACATGACAGTTCTCCCCTCCCCATTTTGCTTTTCCTCAAGAAAATTAAAACTCTTTTCCTTAATGTTCTTTATCTCTTGATATTCTTGTCTGGTATACCTGTCTTATCCTGGGAAAAGATCGTAACATCTTGTTACATTTAGTCTCTTTCCAAGCCTTTTGGATACCTTATTTTTAAGTGTATCCAGCCTTATAATCCTGGGAAAAGATTATAACATCTCTTCCTAGGCCTTCTGGATACCTTACTCTTAAGTGTACCCAGCCTTATAATCTTGGAAGCGATTTTCCACTTCACAAGCCTTATGGATACCCTATATTTTGGTGCATCCATCCTTAAGATCCTTGGGGGAGCCTTGGCTCTGCCTAGGCCTTATGGATACCCTATTTGGGTATATCCATCCTAATTCTTATATGCATTCACTTTTCTTCCACAAGTTGGCAGGAAGGATGCTCTGATACCACTGTAATGTCCCCTTTTTGAGATAACCCTAAATTTTCCCTAATTTATCAATTTCAAGTGATCATTTTGATTTTGGGAATGCTATAGAGTGAGTAGGCCCCTTTTGCTAGTATATTTCTTGTTTCCTCAATCCATATATTATCTTTGCTGCTGTCCTCTATATTTGATTCAACTTTGATTTTCCTTTTTTATCTTCTAAACTAAGGTATGAATTAAACTGGAAGCAATGAATCAAATGATCAATCTTAATTTGATTAAGGGCAACCTTCAACTATAATCGACTTGATTATTTGTCTTCTCTATGTCTGCATAATAGCTAATGAATATGCCGATAGATATGAAATCTGATATATGGTCTGTTTTCAAATATATATAGAATAGTCACCACAAAATGAATGTAGTTCCTAAACTCCCTATCCAATTACAGGCATGATGATGTCTCCCTTGATTTTCTACTCAAACTCTAATCTTTGGGACCACGCAATCTCATTGGTTGAGCGTCTAACTTTCTCTAGCTAATATACTTCCTGATTTTTAGTGATCAATGACTCCTCAGAGCCTGTTGGGCCTGATAATTTAAATATGTAAAGTTGTGTTATATTATTATTCCTTCTTAAACTAGACAATCCAATGGTGGCAGGATATTTGAATGCTCCCTCTATCGAATGGCAGCCAACTGGAGGAGCACTGACTTTCTGAAACCCTTGATCTGTTTGGGGGACTGTATTTCCTACTCCGAATCTGCTCTTCATCTGTTGGTATATTTGTGATATACTGCTTTTACCATCTATAGAGTCCCTTGTATTTAATTCGATCCTTGATATATAGTAAGGCCGAGTCTTTGAATTATCACAATCGAACTACACCCTGGTTTAGAAGATGTGATGCTCCTTTAGGGTAGCCTAGCCTCCGTTTTCTCTAGACTGAATAGATCCTCCCCTGACTTGGCTTTCATCTATTCTCTTAAATACCCAATATGCTAAAGGGACGTGTCTCTAGATTTTACTAAATGAGTCGCCTCATATGCCATAGTTGTTGTTAAGAAGGAATCGTGCTTCTTTATAACAGTTTATTGTGAGTTTAATGATTGTCTTGCAACGTCTTAATCATCACCTCCTTAAAATAGCACAAATCGCTGTTCGTTCCTCTACATTTTTATCTTATCATCACTGAAGGATCGTTTAGTCTTAATTCATCTGTTTGATCTCCCATATGAATGAGTAAGGCTAATATATTTAGTGATTCCCAGTCGATATTAGATCAAGCTGGCGGTAACAATAAGCTTCAAATGTAATGTCCCCTTCTAGCTAGACATTGATACATCTGCATGATTAGCTTATCAGTGGCCCTCGTAGGCTAATAGGGCATGTTTAGAGGGTCTTCTTGGCAGATACCTTGTTGGCAGTTGGCTTCTTTTGGGATTCAGTATTCTTATGGAGGTGTTCTAATGATTAATTGATATGTTTCTATTTTTAGAAACCTCATGTTATAAGGTGATGTTATATTTGCACTTTATGTTATGAATTATTATTTTATTATAAAGTGCAAATGTAAATTATAAAATAAACATAATAATAAAATATTAAGATGCTTCTAGAAGCCGCCCTATTGAGGAGAAAGAAAAATATAAAAGAGGGTGTTGGCTGCCATTGTTCTCATCCAGCATTTGACATCTACAATTTTATGAGCACTTGTGGAGCTAAGGTTTCTGCATTATAGTGTTTTTGGGAACGATAACTTCCATTGATAGCATAATTGAGGAAGTGAAATACCTTCTGAAGGGTTGCAGCTGTTGGAGGAGTTACTTCAAACTTCTCATTGGGCAAAATTAGTGGCCAAGGGCCAATTTTGCAATAGTCGATTTGGTGTATGATTAGAGATAATTTTGTTATCAATATCTTCCTTCAAATTTTGGCATATTGGAGGACATAGGAGGTCGGCCTATATTGGAGTCAAATCTGATTTAGAAATCAGAATTTTCAGACATAATGAGGAACCACAATTTTGCTTGAAGGAGTCTTGATGTGGTTCGATTTTGCAAGGTAAAGGAGGCGCATGACTTGGGAGGCATAGGCGACTACTTTGGAGGTGATTGGAGGTTGCAAAAGGTTCAAAATTATTTGTTTTCTATCATCAGACCAGAAACAGGGGCGGCTAGCTAAGTGATTCGATTTGGCTTGAGGAAGGCAAATTTTGCTTGGAATTTTATTTCTTCATCAACCTTCATTCAAGGTGTCATCTTTCTACCAAGTTCCTTTATTTATCATTCATGATATCATTGCATATTAGGAGTTGTACGTTGCAGCTGTAGGTGAACATTCTCACCAGCAATTATCATTATTCAATACCTTTGTAAATGACAAGAGTCTTGGCCATCTTGTAATCAGCATTGTATTTGACAATCATTTGCAATCAAGGAGGAATAAGTAGTTGCTCAATTATAGTTGTTATTGTGCATTTAAATATCAATTGTACTCAGCTTTATAGTATGCATGCCAAGTGTTTGACAAAATGTCTCTTGGCTGTAGATGCATTTTATACATGTAGTTTCTCATCTATTTGCATTTAAAAAGACAAAAAGTGATTGCATTGTACTTAGATACTTGCATAGACATTGTAGAAGTTATTTTCAAGCTTTCAAATTCATTTGGCATTCATCATAAGCATCAAACAACAAACTAAAAACTCAGACCAGCAAACTAGAATGTTGCATACAAATTGTTTGACAAAATTACAAGGCAGCAAATTGAAGTAATTAAGGTCAGTTTAAGCAAGGCTCATTACATCAGATTTAATTCGTTACTTTCATTTTTTCTCTCTTTTATATTCAATAATTATAATCTTATTTATATTGGTGTTTTATATTCTCGTATCTTTAATATTTATTTTATTATCATTTAAATTGTTAATATTTATAATATAATAATTATAATTACAATATTACCTTTGACAATTATTTGATAATTATGATAGTATTTATATAAATGGATTTTATTGTGTATTGTCAATATATATATTTATAATTACAATATTATCTTATGATAATTGTAATTTTAAAAATATTAAAACGATAATGTTTTCTTTAATAATTTTAATATGTATTTTGTTATTCATTTTCACTTATTTGTATTTCAGGATGTTCTAATTTGGGGACAAAAAATGAACTTCTCCAAGGCATCATGTCTTCAACCACATACCCGGCATACACTTCCGATTTTTCATTTTTCATATCAATTAAAATGTCTTTTCTATATCACACACATCTCACGATTTCCACGAACTCCCCTTTTTGAAACTCTACATACATTCTCAAAAATAGAACTTCACCAAAAATATTCATTTCAGCAGCTACAACCTTATTACTTTAACGCGATAAAGATGCTAAGGAACGCACAGAAATAATGAAAAGAACTCACTTAACATATCCACACAAATAGAAGCTAAAGATAGCTTCAAGGTGCATAAACTCCTGTCAGACTCAACACCTCACGGATTCACTCCCAACATCAATACCGAGTCAAAAAGCAATAACATATTCTTTGCGCCTCTTCACATAGCACATCAAAACGACATGACTCCTATACTCAAAAAGACTTTTTCTACTTTCACCCCAATTTATGAATGATAGCATCATTTTCAAAATCTTCATAACTTCATCATACACACAAAACTAAGAAAGATTGCGATATCATATCGCACAACATGCATAGATTGTCACAATTCAATTCCACCATCCTCACACGCAAAACATCATATCTCCTCTTACATACACAACTTCTCGTAACTCCACGGTATCTTTCTATTTTTGACTCTGCAATGAATTCACCAATCAAAATTAGAGGATAGCAAAGAACGCTTCAGTTCAAATTGTAACTGCCATGCTGAAGATATTCAAAACCGCCCTCAACAAGCAGACGGAATTAATTAACATTGAAAAAGACTGAAGCCGCCACAATGAAAGTTTTCCTCACTAAAATATAAACCACTCGATACTCAACAAAGAATGGTCGCCATAATTAATACGTCAGACTGAAGCTGTCAAGAGGTAAAAGCAAGACTATTGAGCCACCGCCAAAAATAGAGGAGGAGAGAATAATGTCTTCCACAAATAAAGCTGCCAGCAGTAAAGATGGGAGTCTAAATAATATTCAAGCAGCCTCAAATATAGTAAATTAATAATATGAAATCTGCCAACATCTTCACGCCAAGGTTCAACAAAACACGTCCTTTGTTCAAAAACGACTTCACATGCCCGCATAATGAACTTGTTTACAAATATGAAGTGATATATATTTTTAAATGAGCACGTCCTCTCCTTTATATCGACCACAACACATACAGCCAATAAAATGCAAATGAAGCGCCGCCCTCGACATGAAGAATTGCAGAGATAATAAGAGCGCTGTCGCACTTAACTCTTCACCACGATTTTCATTTTGAATGCAAAGTCCACCATATATAAATAAAAATCTGAAGCATTGTAAAGCCTTCAAAGCAAGGTCAAACAAAAGGCTTTTAAAAACATAATAATATTCTTTCACCAAAATCAATAATCTGACACCTGATGTGGCACATATGCTGACATAGAATGGCTGATTTAGCATAAGACTTGTTGACAAGAAGACAAGTAAGCTACTGAAGCAGATAGACAACCAGCTGAAGCATGCAACCAAGCAGCTCAACACACAGGCAAGTAGCTCAAGCACACAGGCAACCAGCTCAAGCAAGCAGGTAAACAACTCAAGCAACTCAAGAACACAAACAAGCAGCTCAACCTTGACATCAATGACAAAATACTCAACAAAATTTTCCATACCAGTGTTCTCGAACCTTGAACCTTGAATCTGTACCCAATTCAACGATAACTTGTATAAATTATAATATAGAACATTAAGATCACTTTATGTGTAAACATTATGTCTTATATAAAATGTGATTAATTGTGGAAACTGTTGGTTTTTGCTACTATTGCCAGAAAAATTCTCCTATCTAGTTTTGGCATTTGGTATATTATTGGCCTTTTAGAAATAATCTCAATTTAGGCACATAGTAGTATATCATTTGAGTGATATTACTGAAATATGCTAACCAATTTTTTTCGATAAATTAACACATCATAACCAACACTTAGCCAACTTGATTAGCGTTAGCTCCAAATAGAAAATCAAAACTTGAAAGAACTATTCAACGTCAAGAATGTGCACTCAAGATCCCACTGAGGGCGAGGTGCTAACATATGACAAAGTGTATAAATTGAAAACTGAAACAAATAGGCGGATAACCAGCCATGAAGAGCAATTCCACACTACCACCAAACAGTGGGGGGAAAAGATTACAATTAAAACAATTCATCCGCTGCGGCGGGCATCCACAGAGCTGCGGGGATTCACCACTATGAAAGTGGGTAAAAGAGTGTTACAATCAGATTATCCACACTGGCGGTAAACCATCCAGGGGTAATTTAATGATAAAACAATAAGTAATTGCAGAACTGGAAATGGTTGGATTAGTAATGCTTAATCTCAACCTATACAAATTAAACTCTGCAGATTACAATTTACAATGATAAAGAATGAATCTAGAATGAGAAATATGAGTTCTAATAATCATATAACACTCCAAAACTGAAGTATGAGGCCAAAACAGTGAACAATTACAATTCTGATATAAAAATCTGAGTTCTGGAAATTCTGATCAGCAAACTGTAAACACCATAAAATGCTCATAACTTGGTCAAATTACCTCCAAATGACGTGAAATCAGTTGCAATGATCTCCTGGAAGATAGGCGCCCATTCCATGATGAAGAAACAGCAGCAAATGATGAGTATTATTTTCTTAGCACAATTCCCAATGTTCCAGAATGGTACGGCCTTGATCAAGGGCGATTTTGACAAGTAAAAATCATAAACTCAAAACTAAAATCTGAAACTCTCCAAAGATGGTCACTTTGGGTATAGGAATGGATTGGAAAAGTACCCACAAGCAAATTAAATTCACTCCAAAAGCTGTATGCAAAAACCACTTTCAGCTGTGACTGCATCAGCAACTTCAAAACTGGAAATATTCATTAAAAACTTCAACTGTTGAGCTCAATCTGCTAGTCTGGATGAGAAGCAGCAATGAAAACCAACTAGGTGTTGTATTTCAAACACGAAATTGGATTGAAACTAGGAGGTAAGCATCCCTCGAAGTAAAAACCAAGTTGTCATTTCGACAACATAACATTAGCATAAATTCATGGATAATCAGCTCTTCAAACAGCAACAATATATAAGCTTTTGTTGGCAAATGAAGCAACAAGAACTCTTCAAATTCCAAGAAGTTGAATCACTTCAACTTCCAAAAGGATGACACCTTTTGCCTTTTACTTTTGAAATAATAAAATATCATTCAACTTCCCCTTTAGGCATCCATTTCATATTGCAACAATAAAACATTTATTAAATAATTAAATGTTCACTTATTTTATGTCCCCTTCTTTAAAACAACTTGAAGTCATCAAGCCTAGGCATGGGGTACAACTTCAAGACATGAAAATTGACTAAGTCTGAAACTCAGTCCAAGGAGAAAACCAAACCCAAAGCCAAACTGAGACTGATGGATAACAAGATGACTTGAGTTGAACTGTTGATGATGCCACTGCCAAAATTAGACTTACTAAAAATAGCCACTACCAAAAATAGTAAGTTTACCTCAAAACCAACAAAGCCGAACTAAGGAAGCAAGACTTAATGGTGACAACGAACCACAAAAAATTAGTATTTACTAAAATAGTAAATACCTAGAAATGCTACGAACCTCCAAGCAAGGAAACCCTAATTTCACTTTTGATCAACCTACATTCCGGAAATAGGCTATCAGTCAAAGAAGAGCGTATGGCCAAAATGGGGACATTACAGTCCGCCCTTCCCAAAATTGCTTGTCCTCAAGCAATGCCACAACACTCCAAACTGATCCCACCAAACATATAGGATCCCGGGGTCCCATGTCCATCTCTGAAAAACCCCACCATGCTGATGCTGCTCTACTCTGATCATACAAATGAAATCATTGCACCAAAACTGCACTAACCATCCTTGCAACCTCAAAGTGATAACATGCCTGAAATTCAAGTCGAACAACATAGAAGGAATTGAATCAAAATCTAGCAGCGTCTCATGCTCAATAAACTCTGAGGAATTAACATCTGCAATGTCAATGTCAATCACCATTCTGAGAACAAAGAAGAATAATCTAAACAACTCAAAAATATTCTCATCAACATCACTCCTCAAAGCATCAAACCAAATCACAACAGCAAATGTGATTCCATCATAGCTATTTGCAAAGGAAAAAACAGCTCTTTGCCAAGTCATAGCAACTGCATCCTCAAAGCTCCTTAAGGATGTATAATGCCTCCTCTGAGTAATTCTGACATATTCAAGAAAAACTCTGAAAACTTCCACCAATCTCTCCCCCAAAGTCTCAAAAAGTTGAACCAAATCAAGCAAAGGTTCGCTGCCCCAAATACTAGTGCAAGAGATTGTACAAAGAAAGCCACTAGAACATAACTTGAACACCATCCAATACTGATCTGAATCACTATGAAACATTATTACCCACTTTTGAAGCCAAAAATCATCACTAAAAAGAGGTTGTGAAGAGGAAAAATGAATGTACCAGCTGCCTATGAAAACTGAAATGAACCACTCAAAGTCTGATTTTAGGAAAATCAGCATGCAAGGGGTTGTAGGATTGCTGCAAAACTGGAAATTAGCATCTATAATATCACAACAACTCATGCCCAAGGCTGGACACATCCTCTCAAGGAACTCCAACCCAAAATAAAAACATCCTTTGTTCAATATATCTTCCCAATCCATCGGTCGATGTGCAAAAAGAACCATCGAATGGTTAATAAGGATGGGGACAGCATCAAAGAATCTGAAAATTGAACCCGTATCTCTCCAATGATTCCTCTTTCCACTTGTAACAATCTCCATCAAGCCATGTTGAGGATCCCAAGCATGGATACCCAACTGGAAAAGTTCCCCAATGCACCAAAAAGAGAACACCACAGTTCTCCAAGTGTTAATCAAAGCAATTTGCAAACTCAAGAAGTTAGTGTCTTCTTTGACAAACCCATGTAGCCCATCCATGAAAACATCATCAATGGAGCACAGAACAAATGTTGTCCATAATTCCCATTTCCCCAAAGGACTAGGGTGAGCCAAAACATCACTCAACCCAAGAGATAGATTGTTAAGAAGGTAAATTGCCTGTTTAGGTTCAACTTTCTCCCAAACTTCATGAGTAATAAGTCTGGAATCTTCACTCTTTGCTGCTGCAATGGAGTGACCAGCAACTACCAAGACTTGTTTTATTGACACCTTTAAGCCAATGTTGAAGAAATCTCCTTGAGTCCACACTTTCCATGTGAATACTTCATCCTTGATCCCACTTATGCTTTCATTATCAAAATGCCCTTGATGATTACTACTCACAAAACATGGCACACTTTCATAGAAAATATCTATCATCTTATGATTATCCAAATCATGTGAAGATAATGGACTGTTGTTCTCAAAAATATTATCTTCATCCCTTTCGTTGGTGTCTTCATAGAATTCAAACTCATCTTTTTCAACTTGTGGATGCTCACCATTAGTTGCCGACCCACAAAGTGTAGCATGCTGAATACTACATTCATTATCCGTTAAAACATCTATCGCATAGCTGCAAACCATTCCTTCTTGTGGCAAAGTCTCTTCCCAACTCAAGAGTTCACACTCTTGATGTACTTTCCAATCACCATCAACATATGGGATCATCTTGGCATTACGCAATGTTTCATCATTATGGAGTTCATTTATTCCTTCAACTATTTGTTTGATCTCCATAATCCTTGTATTAACTTCTTGTTCCTTAAGGGTAGCTGCAATAGATGAATGATTTTCTGCTTTGTATAAAGAATGATGAGCTAAGGTAAAATCAAGGCAAAGCCTATCCATCTCTTCCTCCTTCTCTTGGTAGGCATCATAGGTCTCCTCTGCAAACTTAATAGCATTATCCCTATCTGAGAGCAAATGCAAATAATCTGACTTTATGGATTCCAATGCCTCTTTGATAGATTGCATCTTGGAAAGAGAGTCTCCATCTTTAACTCCATTTAGTTTCTCTTCAAATTGAAACTTCCAGCAAAGTTCCTCAATGAAGTGATATGTGCTATCAAATCTTGATAACACTTTAACAATCTTCTCTTCTGAAACCAATAAATTATCCTTCAAAACTTGCAGCTCTTTAGGCCCATAATCATAATCAGCAAAGAAGCTTTGCTTATCAAACATCAACTTTTCTGATTTTTTTTTTTTGACTTGATTCTCAAAATCAGCCTCCTTTCTAATCTTATCCCTGCATAACTCCTGAATCGAAGGCTTGTCAACAACTTCTTCAAACAAATTAGTACCTCTATCTTGACCTTTCAAGTTCTCATACTCTTCTTGTGCGTAATTTTGAAAGGCATCCAAATCATTTGCTGATTTTAAAACATTCTTCTCTTCAACATAAGAAATCACGTTCTCATTAGCCATTGCTGCAACTTCTCCTCCAAAGATCACTTCATTACTTGCATTGCAAACTGATTTTTGAACTTCATCAGGATCAAAGGGAAATTTATCCCACTCCGGTTCTTTATCATACCTTGGAAACATGGCGCCCGGATCCCAAATGTGAAAGGTTTGATTGCAATGATCAATAGGAAAGAGATCATCATGCTCCTCTTGGACTGTTGACTCTTTGAATGAGTCACTCCTCAACCCACTTGAACTGAAATCTTCATCTATGGCTTTCTCCATAGATGTAGTTTGATAATCAAACCCACTACCACTCAAGTCACTAGCATTATATTGGATTAAAGAATCATCAAAGCTGGTTGCTTTGAATATTTTGTCATTCTTTTCTTCAATGAAATTATCTTGAGTAGATGTGTTGCTGATTTTATCATTAGTGCCCACATACATACCAAAGAAGTCTTCTTGGACACTTGTCAATAATTCTTCATATGGAATTGGCTCAGCATAAAGTAGAGAATTATCCTTCACTAAATCTTCAACAAAAGGAGATAAAAACACATCGGAATCACCATCAACAACCTCACTTTCGTAATGGTCATAAGCTGGTTCAAAGACACCATTAGTATTTGCTTCATCTTGCTCTTCTTCAACGTACTTATCCCACACAACTGTTCCACCAGCATCTTTTGAGAAGCCATTTGTCTCGAGATCTTCATTGCTTGAATCCTTATTAGGACTCAAGACTGCTGTAATGATCTTCTTACCATAATAATCTTCATTATTTCCCATCCCATGCAAGTCTAGGGATGTATTTTGGGACTCTAACTTAATCTCCTCATTTGCCAAGGTATCTTCATCAAGCCCACTTTCATTTTGAACCAAAATGTGCACCTTGCTTGTGTCTTCTTCAACACTAATTGACTGATTTTTCTCTTCAATTTGCTTACTTGTGGGCTGCAAACCACAAACAAATCCTTTTGCTTCTTCCTTCCTTGATTCTTCAACCATGGCAAGTTCTACTTCCTCTTTAATCATTTTTTTGATGTAGTTGACCATAGCCAACTTTTCAGGGTCATGAATCACCGCACAATTCAAAAACGTGTCAAATGAAACATCGTTCTTAAACTCATCTGTCATGCTCTGATATTGTTTACGGAGTATGGCAGCCTCATGTTCGCATTGCCTCTTGAACTGACATTCTTCCGAAGCCACAATCAAATCTGACTTCTCACGATTCCTGGACCTTAGAAAATGCAACATCTTAAGAACTTCTGAAAGCTAAATTGAACTTAGGTGAAGAATCTGATTTCTCTATCACTCATTTGTCAATTGACTCTGTCTTATTCACAGGATGGCAAGATCTTGGCTCTGATACCACTGAAATATGCTAACCAATTTTTTTCGATAAATTAACACATCATAACCAACACTTAGCCAACTTGATTAGCGTTAGCTCCAAATAGAAAATCAAAACTTGAAAGAACTACTCAACGTCAAGAATGTGCACTCAAGATCCCACTGAGGGCGAGGTGCTAACATATGACGGAGTGTATAAATTGAAAACTGAAACAAATAGGCGGATAACCAGCCATGAAGAGCAATTCCACACTACCACCAAACAGTGGGGGGAAAAGATTACAATTAAAACAATTCATCCGCTGCGGCGGGCATCCACAGAGCTGTGGGGATTCACCACTATGAAAGTGGGTAAAAGAGTGTTACAATCAGATTATCCACACTGGCGGTAAACCATCCAGGGGTAATTTAATGAGAAAACAATAAGTAATTGCAGAACTGGAAATGGTTGGATTAGTAATGCTTAATCTCAACCTATACAAATTAAACTCTGCAGATTACAATTTACAATGATAAAGAATGAATCTAGAATGAGAAGTATGAGTTCTAATAATCATATAACACTCCAAAACTGAAGTATGAGGCCAAAACAGTGAACAATTACAATTCTGATATAAAAATCTGAGTTCTGGAAATTCTGATCAGCAAACTGTAAACACCATAAAATGCTCATAACTTGGTCAAATTACCTCCAAATGACGTGAAATCAGTTGCAATGATCTCCTGGAAGATAGGCGCCCATTCCATGATGAAGAAACAGCAGCAAATGATGAGTATTATTTTCTTAGCACAATTCCCAATGTTCCAGAATGGTACGGCCTTGATCAAGGGCGATTTTGACAAGTAAAAATCATAAACTCAAAACTAAAATCTGAAACTCTCCAAAGATGGTCACTTTGGGTATAGGAATGGATTGGAAAAGTACCCACAAGCAAATTAAATTCACTCCAAAAGCTGTATGCAAAAACCACTTTCAGCTGTGACTGCATCAGCAACTTCAAAACTGGAAATATCATTAAAAACTTCAACTGTTGAGCTCAATCTGCTAGTCTGGATGAGAAGCAGCAATGAAAACCAACTAGGTGTTGTATTTCAAACACGAAATTGGATTGAAACTAGGAGGTAAGCATCCCTCGAAGTAAAAACCAAGTTGTCATTTCGACAGCATAACATTAACATAAATTCATGGATAATCAGCTCTTCAAACAGCAGCAATATATAAGCTTTAGTTGGCAAATGAAGCAACAAGAACTCTTCAAATTCCAAGAAGTTGAATCACTTCAACTTCCAAAAAGGACGCCACCTTTTTGCCTTTTACTTTTGAAATAATAAAATATCATTCAACTTCCCCTTTAGGCATCCATTTCATATTGCAACAATAAAACATTTATTAAATAATTAAATGCTCACTTGACCCCTTTATGTCCCCTTCTTTAAAACAACTTGAAGTCATCAAGCCTAGGCATGGGGTACAACTTCAAGACATGAAATTGACTAAGTCTGAAACTCAGTCCAAGGAGAAACCAAACCCAAACCAAAGCGAGGCGATGGATAACAAGATGACTTGAGTTGAGCTAGCGATGATGCCAGCCAAAGCGGACTTACTAAAATAGCCGCCAAAAATAGTAAGTTTACCTCAAAACCAACAGGCGAAATTTGGAAGCAAGACTTAATGAAAGCTGACAACTGAACCACTGCCAAAATTAGTATTTACTAAAAATAGTAAATACCTAGAAATGCCACGAACCTCCAAGCAAGGAAACCCTAATTTCACTTTTGATCAACCTACGGATTTCCGGAAATAGGCTATCAGTCAAAGAAGAGCGTATGGCCAAAATGGGGACATTATAGCCTTTTAGAAATAATCTCAATTTAGGCACATAGTAGTATATCATTTGAGTGATATTACTTCAAACTTTTGCCTTGTGTTACTTGTATGCCAATGAAAGTTCTTCTTTGTCATGTGGAATAGAAAATTGGTTTCCCATCCTTCCTCTCAAATCTCTGCCTATCCTAATTGTTGGAGAGGGTATCCATATCAACATTAGACATTGGAATTTGACTAGCATCAATATCTTTCGAGTGATTCTTTTGTCACTAGTGAGCTGATTTTGTTACTTATCTCATTTTATCTTGATGTGTTCTACTCTTCTAGCTTGCTTGGGTAGAACCACTAGCTTGAAATTTGAAATTGCTTGTAACATAATGAACATAAACTATATTTGTGCTCAAGTAATGTTAATTCACATTTGGTCCAAGTTTTCTTTTAGGAACAAACTGAGAGTTAAGCAAACAATCAAAGCAGTGGACAGCAAACACTTTTTTGAGGGACACGAATGTGCAAGTGATGTTTTCAATGAGAATAAGAGTGACATATAACCTTTTTAGGGGCTGATATAAATGCAGCTTTAGGTTCAAATCTTTGATGATACCATTCCAAAACTAGTTCGCATATTGGCTTTATTATCAAGTCCTAAAGATAAACATTGAATACTTGTCTTGTCAACATATTATAAATTCATTGATCACAAATGTACAAATTGTGAATTTGAGTAAAACTAAGATTATGATCATTACTACTACCAATAGTGTTCACATTAAATTCCAAAATGTCTGCAAACTTGAGAGTATAAAAATCACAACTTATGCATTGGGGATTCAATTTTCAAGTGCAATTCCTAGTCCTAAGATTATTTCCAATTCATGCATTTGTAAGGATTATGCCTCTCATTTTGTTTTTGAGTGTTGGTAGTTTTAGATGGAATTGCAAAACATTCCTACAAAGATATGACTTTTTGACACTATAAATCCATTATTTTATATGGGATTGAGTTTTGGCATTCGGTCCTAGGGGCAATTGACTAGGCACATATTGAGAGGGTTCAAGCTATATTGATCCAACATATGATTTTATGTAACAAGTATGCTCCTTGGGGACATGTCCGTTTCCCTAAATGCCCTTGTTCCCTAGAGGGGATGTTTCAAGGATGCGGGGACAAGTAGGAAACGTCCCCTCCCGGTCACACTTTTTCTACAAAACCAGGAAACACCCTCGGGACGTCCAAAAGTAAAGAGGATACACCTAGGAGCCATAGGGGATACTAGCCATCGTGGATGTTTTGAGGAGAGCTAGCTACCCCCTATGATCCAAACACTTTTTTGGTGCATTTAAAAAGAAAAAACTCAAATTTGATTAGAAAGAGGGATGGTGTAATGTCCCCTGTTGGGATATCCAACTTTTTGCCTTCTAGTCTTCTAAATTGAGATACTTGATAGATTTATAACCAATAATTTTAATTCTAAACTCTCCATCCCATTAAGAGCCACTTCCAAGGGCTAATACTGGCTTGATTATCAGATCAATAGCATATATATACACATTTTGTCTTAAATGGTCTGCTGTTTGGTATATATATATATTAGTCATGAATTACTCCCAGTTTAATCTATAATATGTAGATTGCCTTTCAAACTTCTATCCATATTCTCCTGATTATAAATCTGCTATAAAGTTTTCTTCAAATTCTCATTTAATCTTCCAATGAATATCTCTGGCCTCTCCACTGATCATACGCACACATAAATTGGCAGTTTGGTGCTGGCCTCGATCGCTGCCCTTGGTAAAACACTTGATTCAAGCAAATGTTTTATTTTCTCCTTTTGCATGTTCAGTCAAGGAGGTGGTCACTTTACCCCTTAGATGTGACCTGATTTTCTATTCACTATATGCATATGAGGGTGAATGGATGGAAATCCAATACGATAGCTATTTCTGAAGTTAACCTCTCAATCTGTGTAATTTAAGTAGTGGTACTGGTTGATGTTCTTCGCTTATTATATAGCTTGTTTGAGAATCAGTCGGTTCTCTAAGAGTCCTTTTTTCATCTGCTACTCCGAAATATATATCTTAGTGTATTCCTCTTCGATAATTGGGTTATTCAAATATTTAACGGTTCCTTGTCATATCCCACATCCAGAAATTCTTGTGGCCCATATCCAGTCTCGATGGCATATTTTAGAATTTACTATTTAACATAATTAATATCGTTGTGTATGATCTGACAACTCCATCATATATATTAGTCGATGCTTGTCAAGAATGGATAGTGGTTCAATTGATAAGGATATGCATTCTTCCACGTACTGTTCCAGTTGGCTTTCGGGATATTGATAAACCTTCAATGAATAAACCGAAGATTAGAGACGATGGTCTCAATAGTACGATCGGCTCAATCGGCTCCTTGAGTATCATCACGACTTGTCTCCAGTGATGGCTGATGAAAGGAATTGAATACAATACTTCCTTGACTTCGTTGACCCTCCACAAAGATCAGTGCGACAACTTGTGAGGAAAGCAGTGGACTTTGGAAGTTTATATGATCTCCTTGGCTCAGGCGTCTATGGTGTTCTTTCCCGTTTCCTTCATTTCCTTCCTCTATTTCTTTGTTCGTTGTATTCCGTCCTTCTCCTTGATCGCTGGCTTCTAAACCTTAATTCGTTCACTGATGATCCTTCTTCCTCCTAGCATCCGATTTGATATAGGCTTGGCGCCCAAGAGATACGTCTCTAACCATTGCCTTCATGCATCCCTTCATCATGATTGTTTATTTTGGGCGACTAACTTTGGTATTTGTCTTCTTCTAATTTGCTTGATTCGTCCTTTTTTTTGCTATTTAACATTTGATTAGTATATAAACAAATTACATATTCTATTTGCATGTAGCTATATATATATATATATATATAGAGAGAGAGAGAGAGAGATGTATATATTTAATCTATATAAAATGTAAATGTATTGAGTTGATTTTCTAAATACTTCCCTTATGATGGGGACATCACAAGTCTCCCCCTCTTGATTTTGCTTGTCCTCAAGCAATTCACAGTTCTTGATATTCCTTCTTGGTGTACTTGTCTTGTCTTGTCTTGGAAAAAGATCATAAATTTTTGTTACCCTTAATCTCTTTCCAAGCCTTTTGGGTACCTCATTTGTAAGTATACCCAACCTTATGATCCTGGAAGAAGATTGTAACCTTGTTACTCTTAATCTCTTTCTAGGCCTTCTGGATACCTTTTTCTAAGTCTATCTAGCCTTATAATCCTGGGAAAAGATTGTAACCTTGTTACTCTTAATCTATTTCTAGGCCTTCTGGATACCTTTTGCTAAGTCTATCCAGCCTTATAATTCTTGGAAAAGATTGTGACATCTCTTACCAGGCCTTCTGGATACCCTTTTCTTAAGAGTACTGTAATGTCCTCATTTTCATGAGCATCAGTTTTAGAGGGTTTAGCCTATTCTTGACCTTCGTAGGCTAATGAGCTTGGTTAGGAGGTCTTCGTGGCAGATATCTAGTTAGTTGATGGTTTCCATTCCTGGTTTTAGTTGAATTGGGAGAAATAAGGAGTTTAATTAAGATATAATGACTAATTATTATTAATATTTGCACTTTATATTATAAAGTTATATTTTAAATATTTGTAAAGTGCAAATATTATATTATTTTAATACTTTTTTCTAGAAACTTCTTGAAGATGGATTGAAAAAGTATGGAGTGTTGTACCCAAACCAATTTTTTTTTGCTTCATTAAGGCATTTTGCTTAAAAGAGTCTAAACCTTGCTAAAATGATGTCAAAATACAGTTTTTGGGCAAGTCAAGCATGGACTTTGGTTAGTGTCATGACAGTCAGCAGCAATTGGTCAATACTTGGAGCTTAGAAACAAAACTTGGGACTCAAAGCGAGACATGTGATGATGGAAAAGCGCTTCACGATGAGATTATACTCCTACAAGGTCATTTTAGTGGCCAGAATGGTGATTACAGAGATCAAATAGGTAAAGATTTTAAACAAAAAGCAGATTTGTGCCCCTGTAGCCCAGGGGTGCCCTTCTTTTTGAAGGCCCAGATTTTGTTGCCTTTGCTTGCAAATGCACTCAATCTCTTCAAGATTAGCCCAACTTTTCAACGAGCTATCCGACGAAGTCATCTGAGTTGCAGAACTCCGACAACTGACGTTAGAAGCTGAAGGTACAAGAGGTTGCATGTCACAGGAGATTGTCAGTTCACAACTTTCTGCGCCCCTGTAGCCCAGGGGTGCCCTTGAATTTGGCTCCTCAAATCATTGAATTTGCAGATATGGTTTTCTTGAGATCTTTTCTAATCTATTCTAGCTTCACAATGCATCGGTTCGTGAGTCAATCCGAGATTCTGAGTGATCGTAGCAAAGGATCTACTAGACATGTAAATCAGAGGGTGGAGAAATGTAGTATTACACACCTGTCAGAGGGGCGCCCAGTGTTTAAGCCTGTCAGATGGGGTTTTTAGTATTCGCAATCTTCATGAGACTTGTGCAGAATTACTCCAGCTATCCAACGAGTGCAGCCGTCAGCCTCCGGGATTTCGCAAACGCTCGTATGTGCGAGGTTTGTGTAGAACGCTGAAAAGTGAAGACAGCCGGAAAATGACTTAAGTATAGAGCGTACATTTCACCTTGGAAAAGGCGCCCTTGTCTTTGAGGTCTTAGAAGCAATTTTCTCGCTTTGTCACCTCCAGAGACAACTCTTGTAAGTTGTTCTAGCTACGCGATGAGACTGATGGTGTGCAAATCGGAGCACTCCAGCTCTCAGTATCAGGGGTCAAAGTAGGGTATTTGGTTGAAAGTTACACTTTTGACAAAATGGTGTTTGAGCCTTCATAGGCTAGGGGCGCCCTTGTTTTTGGGGTCCTTAATGCAGCTTTCAGGTGCCTTACATACAGTCATTGGATGTAGAGTACTTCCAGTCACGCAATGAGCCTATCATCCAGTCCGTGAGGTTCATCGTTCTTTGTCGGCGGTAGTTTGAAGCGTCAGATGGCAGAATGGAGAAATGGCCGAGTCTGGAGACCTTGCATCAATTTAATCAAAGGCGCCTAATTTTTTGAGGTGTCAAATGTTGATTTTAGCAGTTGTAGCTCTCAGCAGACATTTCATCCTTGCTCTGCAGGCTTCGGGATGAATATCCCAGCTCAGTCTCAGCATCATTCAGTCATCCAGAAATCAGTGCTGAACATGGTCAACTGTAACTTTGCAGTAAGCTATAAAGTAGGAAGTTAGCGAAAAATCTCATAACTTGTGCAAATGGACGCTTGGAGGGTCAAATGAAGACTTTTTGGAATCAGTGAAGTTTGCCGAGTGCATCCAGATGCTGTGCTTTTTGGTTAACTGATTAAAATAATATTTAATATTTATTTTGCATGCTAAGACATTAAATGGCGATTTTTCTCAATAATTTATTATTGGTGTCTTTTTAATGATGAAACTCAAATTCGCATGAAGAAAGCAAACTGAATATTTTAATATTATTCTATAATCCGGACTCCGAGTCAGTATCAGTTCAACTGGAGGGGGTCCAATCAGATAATTCTTTTCATAGTCAGGGTTTTAAAATCTTGTAGTCATCCTTTATGGTGCGAATTTGCTCTATTTATTCATGGCGTCCATCATTAATTCATTCATCCAACTTAAGTAAAGCGAATTTTCTTCAAAGAAGAGGTGAATTTTCTTTCCAGAGTTGAGCGATTTTTTCAGCAATCAAGTTTGAAGACATCAAAACATTCCTTTTGCAAGTGCAAGTCCGAATTTATCAACAAATTCAAGAGAAATTGGCGATTTTAGCATAATAAAACATCAAAAAACTCAATCTTCTTTCTCAAATTCCATTCGCATGTTTGAAGAAAAGGCAAATTTTGACAAAACAAATCTTCTGAGTCTATTCAGAATAGCTTCCTCGAGAAAACCCATGTGCTAGCATTTTTCAAGAAAATTTACTCTAGAGCATCAGTTCTCGAAGCTCTAATTTTCTTAACTGAAAATTCCTTGCATGGTCGAGTAGAAGTCAAATTTTTACAAATCTGATGTTCTGGGTTGTCTTAGAATCTTTTTTTGGACAAAACCCATATCTTAGATTTTTCCGTGAAAATTGCCCTTCGATAGGCTATTTTTAGCCTCAGTAGGCTATTTTTAGCTTTCCAAAAAACTTGTCAGAATATAGCTTTGTTCGTAGTCAACAACTGAGTTTTTCAAAATGCAATACACTCAGCTTGAATTCAAGACCAAGTTAGTCTTGACTCACGACTTCATCGGGATAGTTGATACGAATCTAGATAAGGTGCTTCCAGAAGTAGTCTTGGATCCTGTCAAGATAAGAGATTTGATACTTCAGAACATTCAACAATTCAGGTTACTTGCGGCCTCAAGTAACCCGAACTGTTGAATGTTACAACTAGATGGACGAGTTATTCAGATAGTGTCAATAGATGGACGAGTTATATGCAGTCTCAAGCCCTTGGATGTCGAGAGATGTTTTGGTATCCCTCAGCACCCAAGCAGTCTAGTCATTTCTATGGAGCAATGTGAATGAGTGTTCAACGCTGATATGGACAAGTGTCAAAGTAAGATGGCAGAGCGATGGTTGAAGCAAAAGAAGAACAAATTGCCAAACAACATGGGTCGCGGTGAGTACAAGGATGAGTATGCGATTCTCATCACACTTCTGAATCGTGTCTCAGGTCATGTAGATGCAAACATATTTCAACCTTGGATGTATTATATCATTGGTCGAATCATCTCTGGGCAAGAGCATTATGACCGGGCATCCTTCATCAGCGATGTTCTCCACGAGCAAATCATCGGTTTTCTAGTTGCCCAGGAGTTTCACATGTGTTCCTACCTCATGTACTTGATCACTTATCAGGATCAGTTTAGAGGGTTGAACACAGTGGGCATACTCAGTGTTCAAAAAGTCTATCACTACTATGATCAGCTTGAGTTCACTAAGGCTGAACATCACTTCAAGTGTGTTCACGAGGCTTTCTTGACATACACAGTGAGGAACTTGGACTGGGAGTTGCACATTCGTATCTTAGTGGTTGCTAGAGCAACGATGGTTGATTGGGCGGACTGGTTCATTCAGTTCCCTACATACACCTACATCCACGTATATGGATTTATAGGAAATCCAACCATGCTTCCATGCTATCCTTCGGATAGGACAGTTTTCATGGAGTTTTTGAGGCAATTACATGATGTTCATCGTCATTTGCGCCGCAAACAAAAACAGGTTGCCAACTTTCCCATGCAGTTCAGAATCTATTGGTGTAAAACGACAGTTGATGCTAAAGCTGCAGGACAAGAGTTAGAGAAGTTTCGTCTCAAGTACCTTGTCAATGCACACGCCTATGATCCTTGGGGTCATTACACAACACGTCTTGGTGGTCGCCCATACCATAAACCTACAATGGAGGATTATTGGGTGAACTGTGAGGATGATTTTGAGGTGCACAGACGCAGCTATGGCCGGTTCTCTCTCTTGCAAATTTCTATCTTCTTGACAGAAGATGTGGAAGGTTTATTAGATGATGAGGGAGAAATACTTCCTCAGTTTTTCAGAGAGCAGGTTGATACACAACCATTGCCGATAGTTGATTGGTACGCCAAGGAGTATGCATTGGTAAAAGAGAGGTCTTGTAGAGTTATCCAGAACAGTATACTCTACCTTGACAACAAGAAGACTAGGAGGGTAGTCGTGCCTAGAACAGAGCCGCCACCGGTGGATGCTTCACTACCTTCCTCGTCTAAACCCAAACAGAAGAAAAGGAGTAACCCTCCTAAGAAGAGTCAAGCACCTAACAATTCAAAAGGTAAGGCGCTTGCTACTGAGACACATATGGAGCCTGTTAGAGAGACAGTTCAAAGTTTGCCAGAACCTGAGGTTTAGCCTCGCGTTCCCTTACCAACACCAGAACAGTCTCCAGTCTCGATTTACATTGAATTGGACTTAGATTCTCCGCCTCGCAGCAACTCCTCTACATATTCACTTTCATCAGAACCTCTCATTGCTAGTACAGATCCTTCCAGTGGCATTAGTCGAGATCAGTCTTGGATTGAGGCTCAACTGGGTAGGAAGAGGAGGCAGCCATCTTATGTCCTTGATCATTTTGATTTTGATCATGCATACCAGGATGCGCCCAACAAGAGGATCAAGAAACAGGTCCATGTGGAGAGGAACGCTGATAGGGAGATCGTCGTTGAGATTATCATACCTCCAGAGGGGAAGAGTCTAGACGAGATTGAGGTTCAGGACTTCGAGGTTATCACAGTCAACCTTGGTCGAAGCACCCGTCAAACACAGGTGGATCTCTTAAAAGTTGCTACAGACAACGCAAGGGATAGGATAATCAAAGACGAAGAAGACAAGGCAGCCCTCAAGGCTGAAATCAAATAGCTTCGTCAATACATTTCTAGCCTTGTAGACAGGTCAGATGTCATTGCTACACTCCCACCGATGCTAGAGCCACCAGCAGAGCAGGGTTAGCTTGATCACCTGGTTGCATACGACAAGCGTTTGGAGGATTGGGAGGAGTTCATTACTAGAGGCCGCTCTATGCTTGTAGAGTTATACCAGTTGCGGTACAACGCACGTGAACTCCATCTACGTCTCCAAGATGAGGAGCAAGACATGGCGATGGGCAAACCTCGAGATGAGATTATGATTGCTCACCTAAGTGTGGCATATGAATCAGTCACAGATATAGAAGATAAAGAGGCTATCTATGCTTGGAAGACACAGTTGGTTTTCAAGGCGAAGATAGAAGAGACGATGGCATCAGAGTTGGCTGAGAGTAGAGAGCACGTCACTAGTGCGCTCCAGTATGTGAGAATTCTCGTGTCCCGCATACCGTGCTGGTATCAGATTGAGGGTGGTATGTATGTTGAGCTTGCTGACGTACAGTCAGAGCTCCAGGCACTCATCCATAGTATTTTCAGTGGGGAGACCGTTGGTTGTAAGATTAATCAACTTACAGTCATGTCAGCGTTGTTCGATGAAGCGACTAGGAGCAGAGGTGAACTTCAGTGTCAGATCATAGCTGGTGAAGACATGCTGCACAGACACAGTATACTTCGGCAAAGTATCAGTGCTCCAGACAATGACGCAGTCAACAACCTCGTGGAGGGGTTGTATGCTCGAGATCACGGCCAGTAGACTTTAGTTCCCACCTTTCAGGATAGACATTAAACACAGGAGTTAAACTTGGCGTTACCTTTTCAAGTTAACTCGCTGTCACATCTCATGCATGTCTATTTTGGGATTATCTATGTTCACTTGGAGTTACATTTAGGGTTTTCATTAACTGATGGTAGTATTCCAGTTAACTTGCTTTCAATAAGGACGTGCATGCTAGCACATTGTCCATTTAGATTAATTGTACCGGTTAACTGATGGTAGCTTTCCAGTTAATTGTATAGTTTGCTTTATTAGGGTTTAGCAATAAATCTTGCATGCATTGCAAGACTGTAGTTGACTCAAGGTGATTTTAGGGTTCCCTACACCTTTTGATGTCTATAAATAAGAGCTTTTGCTCATTTGTAAATAACTTTTGCACAAGAGAGTAATATATGCTGTGCCCACCTTGCCTGTAATATTGCTTATTCTGTATCTGTTCGCGAGTATTTATTATAATGATGAATTGTTATGCCACTCGGGTTTCATGCAATTATTATGGTGAATGCTTATCTTAGTTAGATATAGTGGCTAGTTCGGTTGTAAATTGTATGTGTGTTTCGTCTCTGCAATTTACTGTCCTATTTGGCTATCCTTTGTGTTGTGTTTCTAATAAGCCTATTCATATTAAGCAAATAGTTGTGCCCACCTTGCCTTCAAGTTGAAAATCTGTACTCAAAGCTTATCGTATAATGTGTGTGATAATAAACCTATTTAGATGAGCAAATAGTTGTGCCCACCTTGCCTTCACGTTGTGAATCTGTACCCGGTTTATCGTGTAAGCTCATTTCCGCTTTGTTTCCTCATGCTCTGATTTCTTGAGGGGATTGGATAGTTTAAGTTAGTTTTGGGTTGTAGTTAAGTCCTGCGAAACTAGAAAATCCTTGGCTGCAACATTCGAAGTTTATTGCAAACCTTGTGCCTCTTTCAGCTGAGACGAAAAGACAGGAAATAGATTAGTTTACTTTTCAAGCATTTTTGTCAGCACAATGAGGGAGCTTCCCCTCCTAATTTGAAGAGCACCCATCACGTAGTGTGCATAGCTGTCCGTACCAACTTGCACTCCAGAGGTGTTAGTTGTTACGCCAACAGGGAGTTCAAGCCAAGCTTCTAGGCAACCAGGAATTGAAGATTGCATTTGATATTTGTGGAGAAGCCTAGGGAATTTTGCAGATTTTCTATTTGTCTTTGGGAATGATAACTCCCATTGATTAGCATAATTGAGGTGGTAAAATATTCATCCAAAGGGTTGCAGCTGAGAGGAAGATACTTCAGTCAAAATTTTAGTGGCTCTTGGCCAAAATTTTGAAGTCTATCATAGGCAATTTTGGAGAACATCTTGCATATCAAATTTAGCTTGATTATTGCATTGATATATATATTTCCAGGGCATTTGGTGGTAGCAGCAGTCTGATATAATTTTCAGACTTATGTCAGCATACCTAGAGGACCACAAATTTATTCATGGATGCTAGAAAATGCATCAATTTCTTCTTCTAGTGGGGGCGCTCCATTGGTGGGACCAAGACAACAATATTTGATCATTGAGGGGGTCTAAGAGGCTGTGATTGATTTAATATCTGCATTATACTTCAGAACAGGGGCGGCTCATGAAGGAGTTCGATTTGGCTTGTGGTGGGATCATTTGACAGTGCTATGTGGTTGTCACTCTTCCTTCAGTCTAGGCGCATCGTATAGACCAGGTTCTCCTTATCTTTGCATGCATTTATAAGCATTGTAGTTTGTTGCTGTAGGTGATCTTTATATCAGACATTTGGCATTATATTGAGCATACATTGTAAAGCCAAGAGCCTTGGCTATCTATATTGGCATTGTACTCAAATTGACATTTAATAAAGGAGAAATAAGTTGCATGTCAATTGCTTGAAGTAATGTTCATATTGATTAGAGTAATAGTTTGCATGCCAATCGTTTGACAAAATGCCAATTGGCTGTAGGTGCACATTTATCTTGTAGAATTCATATGTATGCATTTGAAAAGTCAAATAAAGGTTGCATTTGCATTTAGTTCTATGCTTAGACATCTTACGAATTATTTGCAAGCATTTAAAACACTCTTGACATCATTCCAAGCAAGTATAATCAGATTAAACTTTATACCATCAAGCAAAGAGGTTGTGTGCAAAGTGTTTGTCAATATTCCTTGAGCATATATTCAGCATTCTGAGGTCGGAACTAGCAAGGAATATTATAGTGGTATTAGAGCGGTTTCCTGCCTACCTATTGGGTAGATTGGACATTGAATCAGCTGGTTAATCATGCTTACTTCAAGTAGCCAGAAGCAGTGGGACAAGAATATTGAGAAGCTTAAACAAAGTTTGAAGAAGTTGGATGAAAATCAGAAAAGGATAAATGAATTGATTTCACACCCTGCAACCCTAGACAGAGCAAAATAGTATATGGCTTCCATTTTTAAGAGGTCTACATCACAAAACGAAGAAAAGGAGAAACAAGAGGTATCTATAGGAGAATGGTGTAAGTGCTCTTCTAGGTTTGCTTGCACCAACTAATTAGGCAGACTTCTCTTTGTCTTCACCCAAGAACCTGATAGCCTCAAGGTTCTGATTAGGCTAAGGTCATTAACTAAGCCCTAGTTCAACTCTTCCTCAAGAGTCTCACTCCTTGTGCTTAACCTTGGAGGACTTGACACCATTTGAATTTGTAGACTATCTCCTACACTTAGAAGGATCTAAGTGCCAACTTCACTCTCGACCTTGAACTGCTTGCATGGGTGCTTGATACATTGAAAATATGCCAAACACATCCATTTGATTGCATCTTGGAGGGTCTTCTATTTTCACACTTACCGATTTCAAGAACTTGCATTGGTGAGCCTAATTCCGTGTAGCCCCTTACCAGTCACCTTTTTGCTTTTCCTGCTCAAAACTTCCAAACAACTTGGCAAATAAATTGCACTTTCCAATACCCTTTTGGAACCTTTAAATGATTCACAGGATCTCAGTTCCTTGTGCCCTCCGTACAGTGGTCTCCTATGATCTAGGGTAAACAGGGCTAATAGGCCTAATTCCTAGGGTTTTACTGATTACTCATTCAAATCTCCTTCAAATGGATTGGTTGAAACTTCAATCCTTCTATCATACCTAGATATGTCTAATTCCAACCTGGAACCGTACTTTTCCCGTACTGTACTTCTTTCCCCTGCTTGTTCACATCAATCTTTGACTACCAAACCTCTAACCGGGTAGTATGAACTCGCCTAGGGTTTGGTTTTGAAAGCAAATGCTCGACTCCCTATAGCTCCTACTGCTAAATATTTACAAATGATTGGCTCCCCTGTCATATCCATCCAATCTCAGGAAGATCCCGTGGTTAGAGTTTATGGGGGAGCCATGAAAAGACTGTCTACTCAAAACAGGAACAACAAACCCTCTAGTCCTTAAACTATGAACTCACAACACTATTTGGCTTAAAATAACCCAATCACATAATGGAAAATGCTTGAAACTACCCTGCAAACACAAATCTAAAGCCAAATCAATATATACAATTCACTAGATATCACTGTTTCTTTAAAACACATGGGTAGCACAAAAATTGCAGAGCTTTCTCTATTCACATAAAACAAAAACTTGATTAGAATAATCTAACTGCTTGTCTACGAGCCACCACACTTACATAGATGCCTTTGCCATGTTTCAAGGGATGTTGATCGATCCCACTCCTAACTTTTAGGGGATCCAAGACAACTAAGTTGCATGCAACCTAACAAATGTTGTCATGCAACTTTGCAACATTCTTGCAACTTTGCCATCATCCTAAATCTTAGGACCTCAATCTCCTTGATTCCGAACCATCAACTCCCCTAACTGCCTCTTGGCATCTTCTAACAACTAAGATGTGTTTAAAACACATTTACTGCTTTACATTCCAACATAAGCTATTTAAAGCTACTTAAAACAAAATTAACAACAATGATTAAACTAAGGTGACTTTAGTCCTAGTGACTAACTCACCACACACAAGCAAGACCTTCTAAGGTCCAAAACAAACACACCATCACCCTGACTTGGCTAAGGTCAGGTACAAGCCAAAATTGATAACAAACAAAATGGAGGTTAGCCTAGGTGCTCCTGCACCAGAGAAACATCTAGAAGCCTCTATGATGAATTCTCAGCAGTTAGTGACCAACATACAACTGATCCTATGGATAGCAAAAATCAGACCTACAAAGAGAAAGATGATGGACACAAGACACTTCATAATGACTTCAAGAGTGGAGAAGAGCAAGTGATGTTTGAAGACAAACCAGTTGCATTAGAGCAGCCACATGAAGATAAGGTTTCTTGTGATGCTTCATTAGTTACTATGGAAGAAGAAGTGTACGAAGATATGGCTTCTACAACGTCTTTTGAGGCATCCTATGAGGTGCATAGCAGCAGTACCTTAGATGTTGATGTGTGCATTGATGATAACACACATGATGTTGCTGATTATGAGGTGAGTGATGCTGATTCGACCTCCTACTATAGTGCGGATTTGGGTGGAGAGAAGGAGGTGGTTCAGGAGATGGAGCGTGAGATGATCTACAATCCATTGTTCGAGATAGATGCTACATGGTCATATGATAATCCACTCTTCGAGTTGGATCACTTACTTGATTCTAGTCTTGAGTTGAGTATTGATTGTAGTGTTTGTGATCCTTCCAGTGCATTCAGATTGCAAACAGGGCTCACAGAGGAGATTTCTGAGGTGTACATGGTGAGGAGTGCGTACAGCTTTACATTTGGTCCTCATGTACATGATTTTCAGATGCATAGTGCAGTGGCGCATGTGATGGATAGTGTGTATGATAGCTTACCTTGCATAGAGATTGGAAGCAAATATAGATAGACTTTTGAGTTGCTTCCTGTTGATGTGATTTTTGTGACCGCACCAATCAATAGAACAAAGTAATCCAAAGGATACTCCATTCTCTCTTGATCAGAGAATTCCGTGCGCTAAGATTGCAAGAAAGATCGCACGTTCAACTCCAAGGTTCCGAAATGCTTTGGAATACCCTCAGTAGGTTCGTTGTGATGTGTTTTTTTACGAGGGGACTTACACAATTGTTCTTAAGGTTTGCAGTTGACAACAGATGGATGATTGGAAGGGAATTTACGCAATGCGGATGATTTAGCAATAAGGTACGTTTTCCTAAACTAACCAGAAAAATACTGAATTGAATGGTTGCAGGGATTAAAGAATCTATGTTCTATCTAAAGGTGGGACGCGGGATCAATTTCGGCAAGCTTCAACCAAACTTTGCTCTACCTCACATTGGTCAACTTACACAAAGTTGGTGCAATCTTCAAGGGGATGGCAAGAAATGTTCAAGTTACAATCCGACATCAAGATACCGTCAAGACGACGTATACCAAGATATGAATTACAACTGAAGTTAGGCTTATAAAATGCTCCAGTTGACCATGCAAGGCAAACTTGCCGTCAATAAGCTGCTAGTGGTATGGAATAAAACGAAGTTGCCTCAATCAACACCACAAACCCACAACTAATATCTGCTTGCATGAAATGAAAATTACACTACCTTAAGCTACTTTACGCTACTTGAAGTAGAAGGGATGAAGAAACCTCGCTAACTATCCATAACAAAGACGAATTTCACCATCATTGAAAGATCTTTTATTATGAAAGTCTTACACAACAATCTCTTACAAAAGTTTTCAAAGGAAAACTTTCCTTCTTCTCCACACTATGCTAAACTATCAAACTATCTCTCTACTCTATTCTCTGATGTCTGTTCTAATTCTAATTCTCTAATGAATTACAAATGAGGGGGACTCTCCCTTTTATAGATGGCCCAGTCCAATGGACGACTCAGATTACAATCAAATAAATGGCTAAGATTAAGCCACCTCAGCCCTAACCCTAAAAGCTGCCAGAATGGGGAGTGGTACAATAAATGAATCAAAGATTCCCACTCACTCCCAAAATAGTAAAGGCAATTAATGCCCACAATCAATCCTCTAGAAGGTCATCATCCAGTAGTGCATTCCCGTTCTCCTTCTCCCTAGCTGCAAAATCGATGAACCTGGTAATCACAGCCTCGACCTCCTGAACTAAGATAGGCGGAATATGATCCAACTGAAACTCCAATACTGTAACCACCTGTTCGTGCTTCGTGCAAGATTTTCTCCAAGCAACTAGGGCACCCTGCGTATTCTGAATTAGGCTGGAGAAAGTAGAAATGTTCTCAAAGTCATCCTACACGAAGGTCTTCACCTCTGAAAAGAAAGGCAGCAGCCCACTCCTCAATCCATCAGTAGTCACCTCATCGGAATTCATCCGTCTAGCAAAGATTGCCTCCAAGGTATTCAGGATCCCATCAATAATGTTTTTCATAGCCTTCCTGACTCTGGCTGAATCCGCCTGTGCTGCATCAAAGAACCCACGCCCTGTGACTACTGAAGAGTACCATCCAACAAAATTATATCTATCACCCTCTTGAATGACTCCTCCATCGATCAGCATCTGCAAAGGAGTATGCATCAATGCCTCTAGACGCTGAATAACTTTGCTCTGATAAACAGAAGCATCACCCCAGGCTTGATCAATTGCCTCCATACGTGCCATAATCCTGGAAGCTTGCTGGTAAGCATGAGCAAGGTCTTCCATGAATGTCTCTATCTCGACACGAACTCCTGTAACCCGTTTATCTTCCTCCTATGCCATCTTCCTCAAATCCTCCAAGCCACTAACTGTTCTCTGGATAACTCGGCTGGAAGCTCAAGTGCTGGATTCTCTTGCCCACAAGGACGAGATAAATGCTGCATGTATCCTATCAATGTCTTATGCTCTTGCTTCAATTTCTTATATTTTCCTTCAGTCCTGAACAATCTATCCTTAAGCGCCTAATAGGAGTTATCACACTCCTCAACAATCTGTGCACCTGTGGGATGTCCCAATTCCATAGTTGTGATCACATAATTTTCTGGCACTGCTTCATCCCAATCACAATCAACTCGTGGCACCGCAACATGAAGGGTGCGAGGACCACCTTCATCAGTTGAAATCTTCGAAAATTTTCGTGGTCTCTTCTTTGGTGGAGGCGCGCTGATCCTATTCAAAAATTCTTCCATCTCTACTGCCGGATCAATCTCTTCACTGGGGCTCCTTCTCATTCTATCCCTAAGCCAATCAGGTACAACCTGTTGAATAACAAATGGCTGCTCCTCTCTTGCCTCTACTTCACGGACTTGTTCAACTTCAATATCATTCTGGCGAGGCTCATTGGCCTCTAGTGGCTGAGTATCTCCTAAAACTGCATCATCCTCTAAAGCCGTCTCTAACTCATGCTGGAAGCGAGTGTCAGTAGCAGTCTCCTCATCTTCCTCCAGCTGATCATCTCTAGTAGGTGCATTAACACTCTGGCCATCTGATTCTCTACGTGGTGGCTGATTTTCTTCATGTAACTCCTGTTCCTGGTTCAATGCGTTTCTCTGATCAACAAATAGAGAAACCCCCTGTATGCTTGGAGAGCATGTCTCCAATGGCGTAGGTGACTCAATCACAACTCTCGGAGGCTCTGGCTGAACAGGCTCCTGCCGAACTGTCTCCTTTGAGATTCTGGACCTCGAGTAATCTGTTTCTTCCTGTTGGTAGTGGGTGTCCTATGATCTCCCATCAAGTTGTAAGTCAAAGGAATTGACCTACTCTTCAATCTGCTCACATGCCTTTCAACCCATGCTTTGGTGAAAGTCATGACTGGAATACAAAGTGTGTCCAAATTGGCTATCTCTAGCTCTGACCAATCTGGTGGTGGAAGTGGCGTGTCCTTCACTACCTCATAATCTGGATGGAGAACGTTCATGTCCTCATCCGCCTGGTTTGGTACCAGAATGACTTCACACTCCCTGATCATACTTAATGGCAACCTCGAGAACATTCTCTTCCTGACTTCAACTTCGTCTGATGTATCGGCCCAATAATCCTCAATGTTTTCCTTATGCTTGAACTCTTCTGACAGTATCCATTTGATATTGCTATGTGGATCATAATGCTGTCTGCTGGTGTGATATGAAAAATGAAAGAACTGAAGCTCATTTTCAGCTTCTCTAACTGCTTGAAGTGAGGGACACACTTCGTCTGAATTACCCATGACAATCGGGAAATCAACTCCTCCCTTCTTCTTTCTTTTCTGAACCTTATCGTAGGCAACCAGTTGCCTAGATATCTCTAACATGAAAATTCTATTGGTTGGGTACTTAGGCAATCTATATGGATGTGAAGAAAAACCTTGCAGCCTGATGTAAGAGAATTTCGGAAATTGAATAAACCAGCACCCATACCTTTCTATTAATTCTTGAGCTTCCCTTGAGATCCTATGATGAGTCTGCTCCTGAAGTGATCTCGTTATGTGCATGGTAAAGGCATCATTGACACGCTTGAAATGGGTGGTACTTGTCAGGTGCAACTGCGGACAAGCCTCATGAATTTTGAATTGGTGAGAACTGCAACCAATAGGCTCCTTATATGAAATCCCTCTATACTTTGTCATATGAGCCAGCATGTAAATAATGTAGGAGCCCATGTAGAATGTCTTCGTCCTTCTCAAACTCAGGAGCTGCTTGTGCAAATTGTCACTAATCATCACAGCCCATTTGATGTGCTCTTTTCCTTCCAGCACGAGGTTGATGTAATAGAACATCCATGGCTTGAAAATAAACGCTTGAGGGCAGCCTCCAACTCTACTCAGCATCATGATCAGGTCACAATACTCCTGCTTCAAATCATCTGATATAATCTGCCTCGGCAACTTTGTACGAGAGGGCTTGGGCTTGTTCATCCAGCGAGTATTAATCACCTTTGCACATATTTCGAATGTAGAATCATACATTCGTTCAGCTCGCTGTCTTGTTTTATAAATCATCCTCTCGTGCACTGGAATTCCGAATGCCTCGCCGATAGTTGCAGGAGTGAGGTTGGCGAATACTTGGCCATCTGGTGAGACAATTGACCTGTGATCAACCTCATAGTAATTAGCACACTCCATCATCAGCTTCGAGCACTAAATAGCTGGTGGAAAACCAGCAGCTGCATACAATCCACTTCGAACAATATTGTGCGAAGTGATTGAAGGACGGTGACTGCCAACTCCCATTATCCGATTTTTGAAAGTCTCCAAGTTGAAAGAACCCAAATTTGTATCAGCCAGCTTGCTCAACTTCGAAGGGAATTTTGACTCTAGCAGGAAAGGCTTGCTCAGCTTCTTGATAACAGCCTGCCTGGATGCACCATTGCTATCTCTGCCAGTCGCTCTTACTTCAGCCATCCCTGCAAAACAATAAACAACCATCAGCAATTAACTTAGAAAAATAATAAAATAACATGTAGGGGGCTGCCAGTCGACTTTTTAAAATTTGAGAAGTTGCAACATTCTATTCATCTGCAAACCTCAACTTCTCCTTCACAATTTCGAACTTGCAACACTTAGAAAGTTTCAGCAAGTAAGCTTCAACAACTTCGACTTCACACTCTCAGCAACTTCAAAGAGACTTAGCAAATTTCTAAGTTGGCTGCAACAACTTCACACTTGAGAAAATTGTCCAACTTTACTTTCAGCAACCTGCCAGCACTTAGACTTTTTTTTAAATTCGCACTTCAGCAACTTTCTTCTACTTCAAGTCGTACTTCTTCAATACTCAGTCACAAACTTTCCTCTGCAAGCTAGAATCGAACTTCTTCAGCACTTGGACTCTTCAAATTTCAGTTTCAACAATTCCTCTTCAACACTCAAATCCAATTTCTCACTTGCACTGCAACTTCAATCTCAGAGCAAATTCGAATTTCCTCAACTGGTGAAAAGAAATGAATAAACTTCAGCTCATATAGGCAAGTCGAATTCTAGAAGGAGGCCAATTTTAGCCAGTTCATTAAGTCTCCACTACCTCACAGCAGAAATTTGAATTTCCCTCCTCTGGCAATTGCAACACTTGTCACTCGGAGTCTGGAATCTTGACCTTCTAGAATTTCTAAAGATTCATCTTGACTGGCATATTTAACATTTTAATTCACTTTGAAAACATTCACTTCAAATTCACTCTTTAAGAATTTTAATTCACCAGCTGAAGCCCTGTCATTTAAATTTTTATTCAACTTTGACTCTGGAAAATTCATCTCACGGAGGATTCGATCAAAATCATCTAGGCAATCCATTTCACATTCATCATTTGAAGCATTTTTCCTTTGAAAGCACATTTTATCCATTTGGCCTTAGAAAAATTTGAATTTTCCTTACGAAAAATCATTATTTCAAGTGCCAATCAAATTCTCCATCTTGAAAGCCTTGGCGAAGTGCAGAAGACACTAAAATCCATTCCTTGTCGAAGATCTTCAATACCCAGAAGAAAATTTCCCCTAGAACGCATCGAATTCATGGGTATACAATGAAGGGGTACATTTAATTTTTTGAATTTTGAATCTTAGAAAAATAATTTTTCATCAATTTTAATCCATTTCTTCATCCCTGTGAGTATTTTCTTGCTTTGACTTGAAAATTTTGATCAACCTCGCGAAGCTAGCATGTCTAACTTCTCCTTTGGCAATTTTATTCATATCTCAAGAAATTTCATCACTTCAAGTCTAGGCGTAATTTTCCTCTAGAGAGGTGGAATTTTGTTAACACTCAGAAAAATATTTAAATTTCATCAATATTAGGCATCAAGGAAGAATTTGCCTTAGGAAATTTTCATTCACTTCAATCACTCTGCCTGTGAGGAAATTTTTTATCAACTCACTTAGACAATTTAGTGTCTTTCAAATGCTTTGAGTGCATCTAGCATGTCATGTATGTCATGAAGGATGTTTTCTTTTTTATTTCAATGCCTAGCATATTTATCTCCCCTTGGGCGCATTTCACACTTTGAGGAGGATATTTATTTCCATGCCTAGGACATTTATTCTTTAAATTACCTTCACCTTGGCGCATCTCATGTGGCATGGAGGATATTAGCCACGCCTTAGTAACTTTCCCCTACCAACTTCACTTTGCTCAACATTAACGCCTTGGTAATTTTTCATCAACCTCACCTTTATCTTGGGCGCATTTCACCCCTTGAGAAGGATGGGCGCATTTAGCATATGCAAGAGGATTTTGACTTTCAACGCCTTTTGGAATATTCCTTCCTTGCATGCACACGTTTTGTCTTGACATGCCTTCATTTGGGCGCATTTTACACATAGAGGGGGATGAACTTCTCAACGCTTTTCCTTTGACTTTTCTTCTAGCTTCTTAGCATGGGCGCATTTCATATGTGTGAAAGGATAAACTCTTCTAACGCCATCCTTGACCTCTTTGACTTCCTTGTTTTGTCTTTACATACCTTCATTTGGGTGCATTTGAGGGGGTGAGAGGGATGAACACTTTATAACGCCTTTGACTCACTTGACCTTGCTTCTTAGCTATGGGCGCATTTGAGACATAGAGGTGGATAAGCTTCTAATGCCCTTTGACCTTTCTTTGACTCCTCCTTGCACATGGGCGCATTTGAGACATAGAGGAGGATGGAGTTTGACACTTAGAATTTTTTCAACATCCTCATTTTTCTTTGGGCGCATTTGTGGGTACCTGTAGGACGAGACTTTATGCCTTAGAAAATTTTAGCAAACCCTCACCACCTTGCATGGGCGCATTTCATGTGTCATGGAGGATGAACTCTAGCGTTTAGAATTTTCTCAGCCACCACCTTACAGAGGGCGCATTTGGCATAGGCAGGAGGATGAATCTTCAGACTTAGAAATTTTTTCATCTGCCAGCCAGCTGAGGATGAGGGCGCATTTGAAGGGTGGTGAAGGATGAACTTCAACACTTAGCAACTTTTTCCATCTGCTTCTGCCAGCTTCTCCATACCTTACTATTTATAGTAAGTCCCTCAATTTTCACACTTTTGAAGCTCATATCAATTTGAAATTTTGAGCGTAGGATCCTCATGACCTTGTTAGCTTGTTCACACTTGCGTCCTGAGCTGGCCTGCTAAAAATAGCACATTTCTGAAGGTGGTTTACTATTTATAGTAACTGCTTGTTTTGAAGACCTCCACAACTCCGTTTGACTTGAAATTCGAATGACGCGCTCCTCATCTGGTGACTTGCCCGTTGGCACTGGCGCCTGCTGTTGATTTACTATTTTTAGCCAGTTTCTGGAACGCCTTACTATAAATAGTAAGTGCTCCAATTGCCTTCAAATTTTACCGGTGGATAGCCTGAAAGATGCTGATTGTAGTGGGATACACCGGTTTTCGGAAATTCTGACCTTTTACCCCTCTTTCTGGGTTCCAAAGCTAGAAACCCTAATTTGACTTGCATGCATATCAAACGACCTCCGTTTGACCTCATTTTTGTTGCACTTCGCCCTGTTTGTGGTTCTGATGCGCTGGGCAGCTGCCAGAATGGAACTGCTAAAAATAGTAAGTCACTGAAAACTGATCATCTTGCTTTGCATGTCACATCATCGCGAAGCTCTTGAAAAACCCACAAGGAATCACCCGACATGCAAAGAAAACCCTGACATGCAAACCCTAAAAATAGTCTCTGAAGGCTGAACTTTGAAAGTCATTATCTCATTTTACATGTTATAACGTTGCGTAGGTTTCAGAAAACTCAGAAAGAATCTCCAGTCATGCATTGAAGAACTCTGCATATAAACCCTAAAATCTGCTCCGGAAGTTGAACTGCTAAAAATAGTAAGTTGTCTATTTCAGCTCAAAATTTGCAGACGAGCAGCTTGATGTGTTCTGAATGCAGTGTGACTGTTAAAACTTCAAAAGTGCGGAAGGGACGCCTTGAATTGCACACTTACTAAAAGTAGTAAGTGGCCAGAATTTGATGAAACTTCAGTGGAAACTTGTTGGAAGCATACTGACATTAATGTCAGTCTAAGATTTCAATTTACTTACTTCATTTGACTTCAGATTGACCAGAGAAATACAAACCCTAATTTTCAGACCTGGCCAAAATTTCACGTTTAAGCTTGATGGACACATCCCCGGAAAGGCAGACTGCAGAAAGAGACCGAAAGAGAGAGAGAGAGAGAGAGAGAGAGAGAGAGAGAGAGAGAACCAAAGCCAAAAGACTAGAATGGAGCAAAAATTAGGGGGTCCCCATTTTGAATGGGGCGATGTGTGAAAAGGTCACAACACTTCCTTTTAAGACTCATACTCCTGTGACACCTGATGGCGAGTTTGAGTTGGGACAGCCTTATCAAGAGGAGATGATTCCTTCTAGGACTTGCACATTGGATGTTGATCCAGTCTCTTTCCAGGGAGTAGATGGCATTCATGATGGTGATTCCGAATTTGGCAGGTCTTCTACCTTGTTCTCTCATGATGATTATCATTTGATTTAGGGCTTGGAGACTAGCTACGTTTTGGAGATAGGGGGTATCAGAGTGGCACAATGGAAAGCAGTAGGTATTGGCTTTCCAAGAGTGTGGTTGCATCAAATTCACCATCACAGTTTTGGGATTGAGTTGATTCAACAGGTTGTGCTAGTGCTGGTGTTACAAGAGCTATTTAGTGATAGCAGAGACGTTACACAGATCTTCCCTTGGGATCTAGGTGGGGAAGAGTTTTCTTTGCAGCTGAGATTGCTTGGGGACAAGCAATTTCAGGGAGGGCGGACTATAATGTCCCCATTTTCATGAGCATCAATTTCAGAGGGTTTAGCCTATTCCTGACCTTCGTAGGCTAATGAGCTTGGTTAGGAGGTCTTCGTGGAAGATATCTAGTCAGTTGATGGTTTCCATTCCTGGTTTTAGTTGAATTGGGAGAAATAAGGAGTTTAATTAAGATATAATGATTAATTATTATTAAAGGTAACTTTAATAATAATAATTATTTTAATGTTATGTTATAATATTATATTTGCACTTTATATTATAAAGTTATATTTTAAATATTTGTAAAGTGCAAATATTATATTATTTTAATATTATTTTCTAGAAGCTTCTTGAAGATGGGTTGAAAAAGTATAAAGGGAGTTCAAGCCAAGCATCTAGGCAGCCAAGAATTGAAGATTGCATTTGATGTTTGTGGAGAAGCCTAGGGGTTTCTGCAGATTTTCTATTTTGGTCTTTGGGAATGATAGCTCCCATTGATTAGCATAACTAAGGTGGTGAAATATTCATCCGAAGGGTTGCAGCTGAATGGAAGATACTTCAGTCTCTCTATTGTGCTTCAGAGGCAAAATTTTAGTGGCCCTTGGCCAAAATTTTGAAGTCTATCATAGGCGATTTTGGAGAACATCTTGCATATCAAATTTAGCTTGATTATTGCATCAATATATATATTTCCAGGGCATTTGGTGGTAGCAGCAGTCTGATATAATTTTCAGACTTATGTCAGCATACCTAGAGGACCACGAATTTATTCATGGAGGCTAGAAAATGCATCGATTTCTTCTTCTAGTGGGGGCGCTCCATTGGTGGGACCAAGACAACAATATTTGATCATTGAGAGGGGTCTACGAGGCTGTAATTTATTTAATATTTGCATTATACTTCAGAACAGGGGTGGCTCATGAAGGAGTTCGATTTGGCTTGTGGTGGGATCATTTGACAATGCTATGTGGTTGTCACTCTTCCTTCAGTCTAGGCGCATCATATAGACTAGGTTCTCCTTATCTTTGCATGCATTTATAAGCATTGTAGTTTGTTGCTGTAGGTGATCTTTATATCAGACATTTGGCATTATATTGAGCATACATTGTAAAGCCAAGAGTCTTGACTATCTATATTGGCATTGTACTCAAATTGACATTTAATAAAGGAGAAATAAGTTGCATGTCAATTGCTTGAAGTAATGTTCATATTGATTAGAGTAATAGTTTGCACACCAATTGTTTGACAAAATGCCAATTGGCTGTAGGTGCACATTTATCTTGTAGAATTCATATGTATGCATTTGAAAAGTCAAATAAAGGTTGCATTTGCATTTAGTTCTATGCTTAGACATCTTACGAATTATTTGCAAGCATTTAAAACACTCTTGACATCATTCCAAGCAAGTATAATCAGATTAAACTTCAGACCAGCAAGCAAAGAGGTTGTGTGCAAAGTGTTTGTCAATATTCCTTTAGCATATATTGAGCATTTTGAGGTCAGAACTAGCAAGGAATATTACAAGTACCCAGCCTAAAAATCCCGGAAGCGAGCTTTTCACTTCTCAGGCCTTATGGACACCCTATTTTGGTTGTATCCATCCTTAAGATCTTTGAAAGAACCTTGGCTTGGCCTAGGCCTTATGGATACCCTATTTGGGTATATCCATCTTAATTCTTATATGCATTCATCGTTGTAACGTAATATCACATATTATCCTTAAAGGATGTTCTTGTGTATAAAATCTTCTCGATTTCCCCTTTTGAGATTGGCCTAAATCTTGCCCTTTGCATGAATATATGTGTATAGATATTTTATATATATCCTCTTGTAGTTGTTGATCCTTATTACCTTATTCTTAATTCTGCTTTTCAAATCACATTCATTCCTTTCTTGCTTCATTCCATATACTTATTCTTTCTTCTATTTCCTTTGTTCATAATTCTTTCCTTCATATTTCTGCTGTATTATCTAGATTCTTAATTCATCAAACTGCTGCATTATCCGGATTCTTAATTTATTTTCCTATTTTCATTCCTTCTCTGCTGCATATACTTCCTTTTAAATCTGCATATAATTTCTGAATATATTTATATCTTTAGTAGATCTCAATATAGGAATATCTACCCGACAGTATGCAATCTATATTTTATTCCTTATAATTTCTGCTTTTATAGAGTCACTCCCTAAGAGGAGATACAACAATAAAAATGAGTCTGCACTGTTCCCTTGTACAAATCTGCTTATAATCTATTCACCTATTTACTCCATAGGTGATGCGCTACGTGCTCCAAATTCTGCTCCTAATCAAGTATATGGTTTGTGACAAGAACTGTAATAGTTTGCTCTTGATTTGTATTATAACTTACTCCAATATAAGAATCACCTCAATATACTGGTCCAATTTGCCTTGATATTATGGTCCAAAGAGTACCTATGAAGTCTGCACCAAAATGGCTATCGACTCTGCTCTAACGTCTTCACCAGGTCTGCCCAGAAATGCCTTTATGTCTTCCACACTCTGCTCATAAATGATAATGCGTTATTTATTTATCCCCCTTAAGTCAGCATATCCCTCTCTTGCAAGTTGCTAATGCTGTTCCATATTAGGGTGATTTAGATATGTCTCTGATTTAAAGGTTGTTCGGCTCCCTTAAGCAACCGCTCAATTTCACCTAGATGTGATTATAATTCCTTCCATGATCCCCCCAAAGTCTTTTGACTGCGTTGATGCTTTATGCGTCCATCTCCAAGGCTGTTTAGACTCTCTAGAACTGCTGTTAAAGTATATGTATATCTGCAACTATTCCATATTCCCTTGGGCAGATTTTGATCTCCCTTATAGCACTTGAGGGGGCATGATGTGAGAAGTTGTATCTCACAATTATGTCTCTTCACTTCACTTATTTGTTTGCTTGGTCAGTTTGATTGTGCCCCCTGAACTAGTCATTACTAATTAATTGCACCTTGATTGATTAAATGCTGCCATGGCATAATTAATTTTGATTTCTTTGTTGCATTAATCGTTCTTCCACAGGTTGGTAGGATTATGCTCTGATACCACTATAATGTCCCTTGTTAGGATATCCAACTTTTTGCCTTCTAGTCTTCTAAATTGAGATACTTGATAGATTCAGAACCAATAATTTTAATGCTAAACTCTCCATCCCATTAAGAGCCACTTCCAAGGGCTAATACTGGCTTGATTATCAGATCAGTAGCATATATATACACATTTTGTCTTAAATAGTCTGTTGTTTGGTATATATATATATATTAGTCATGAATTACTCCTAGTTTAATCTATAATCTGTAGATTGCCTTTCAAACTTCTATCCATATTCTCCTGATTCTAAATCTGCTATAAAGTTGTCTTTAAATTCTCATTTAATCTTCCAATGAATATCTCTGGCCTCTCCATTGACCATACACACACATAAATTGGCAGTTTGGTGCCGACCTCGATTGCTGTCCCTGATAAGACACTTGATTTAGGCAAATGTTTGATTTTCTCCCTGTGCATGTTCAGTCAAGAAGGTGGTCACTTTACTCCTTAGATGTGACCTGATTTTCTATTCACTATATGCATATGAGGGTGAATGGATGGAAATCCAATATGATAGCTATTTCTGAAGTTAACCTCTCAATCTGTGTAATTTAAGTAGCGGTACTGGTTGATGTCTTCGCTTATTATATAGCTTGTGTGAGAATCAATCGGTTCTCTAAGAGTCCTTTTTTCATTTGCTACTCCGAAATATATATCTTACTGTATTCCTCTTCGATAATTGGGTTATTCAAATACTTAACGGTTCCTTGTCATATCCCACATCCAGAAATTCTTGTGGCCCATATCTAGTCTCGATAGCATATTTTAGAATTTACTATTTTACATAATTAATATCGTTGTGTATGATCTGACAACTCCATCGTATATATTAGTCGATGCTTATCAAGAATGGATAGTGGTTCAATTGATAAGGACATGCATTCTCCCACGTACTGTCCCAGTTGGCTTTCGGGATATTGATAACCCTCCAATGAATAAACCGAAGATTAGAGAGGCGGTCTCAATATTACGATTGGCTCCTTGAGTATCATCACGACTTGTCTCCAGCGACGGCTGATGAAAGGAATTGAATATAATACTTCCTTGAATTCGTTGACCCTCCACAAGGATCAGTGCGACAACTTGTGAGGAAAGCGGTGGACTCTGGAAGTTTATATGATCTCCTTGGCTTGGGCGTCTATGGTGTTCTTTCCCGTTTCCTTCATTTCCTTCCTCTATTTCTTTGTTTGTTGTATTCTATCCTTCTCCTTGATTGCTGGCTTCTAAACCTTAACTTGTTCATTGATGATCCTCCTTCCTCCTAGCGTCCGATTTGATATAGGCTTGGCGCCCAAGAGATATGTCTCTAACCATTGCCTTCATGCATCCCTTCATCATGATTGTTTAGTTTGGTAATTGTCTTGTTCTAATTTGCTTGATTCATCCTTTTTTGTTGTTGTTTAACATTTGATTAGTATATAAACAAATTACATATTCTATTTTCATGTAGCTATATCTAAATATATATATATCTATTTAAAATGTAAATGTATTGAGTGGATTTTCTAAATACTTTCCTTATGATTGGGACATCACAGATGGGCGGGCTGACAAGGACCCCCACTCCCTTTTAAACTATACTTACACCTAAAACATTCCCCAAAACAACTAAAGACAAAAAAAAAAACTCATTTTAACATTTTCCAACTTGTGAAGAAGAGAACAAGAGGAGTAGCAGTGAAAAGAGGAGAACGACAGTGTAAAGAAGGCAATAGGGCATCAAATCTATGCCATTTGAGGTAAGTTTACCATCTACTATTTGTTTGTTCAATTTCCTTTGCATTTTTTAAAATTTATTTGAAAATTCTAAACACATAGGGAGGGTATTTTGATTATTGTTTTCCTTCTATTTGCACTTGCAACTGTGTTTTATATTCTTAACAAATGGAAACAATGAGCAGTAGTGGGGGTAGTGAGACTAAAGAGATTGAAGTTCACATGCAACAAAGAACTAGAGGTCATAGAAGTATGGCTGCCATTGGGGGTTCTTCTGGGAGTGGGATTGTAGTAGGGTCTACAAGTTTTACTAACCCATTTGATTTCCCTTTCAAACTCCTCAAAACCTATGCAAAAGGCCTATTTAACCCCAAAAAACTTGTCTTATAATTTGCAACAAAAATAGACAAAGACAAGATTTTTTTTGGGAGGGAGTAGAGCATGGCTATGTCATTCACTATTTGTGCAACAAAGGCTATAGGGGAAGCTAAACTAGAGTTTATTCTCATCTTTTGTGCATAGGTGGACAAGGGGTAAAAGGTTGTGAGGTAGAGATATACAGATGTTCATTTGCAACCATCACACTTCACTTGTTTTTTTAGGGTTTTTTTGGGGAAGAAATTCCTCAGGCTTGTGAATATTAGATGTGCTAGCTTCATTTTGTCTGAGAGGATGGTTGAGGTGCATGAGGCTTCACAATTAATTGTAGTTAATTCAAAGTGAGATAGATGTTTAGATGCAAGTGCACTTGAAGAAATAAATGTGAAACAAAAGATCCTTGATGATGATTGGTAGTCCACAATGAGGTAAGAAATTATTGGTTTTATTATTAAAATTTTAATAATTTATTAACGTCTCTAAATTGTAAATTATTTTCATTTTTTAAATAGCATTCACTCTATCATTTGAATCTTAAAATCTTAATCTTTTTTAAAATTTTAATTTTTTTAACTTGTTTGCACTTGCAAATATTTTTGCTCCTTCATCAAGCCTATTGTTCAAGTCATAAGATATGCTGATATAGACTCTCCTGGCCTTGGAGAGATTTATGAGACCTTTGATTGCATGCTTGGGAAGATGAAGCAAGTCAGTAATAGCAAGGATCCTACTTTGGGATTTTATAAGAAGCATCTTAGGCCCATTGTGACATGGTGATAAAACATTATGAACACCCAACTTCATATGGCAGACTTGCTTTAAATCCTGAATGGTATGTAGCTAGTCCTAGAAGAGTGCTCCATCTTATGATGAAGAGGTGAAATAAGGGATCATGACGAGTCTTCTTTACTTAACACACACTAGCTTTCTTTTGTCAATCTTTGTGGTCCAACCTTCAACAAACTAAAGGCAAGGACATATAGAGATACATTAGTTCAAACTAGCCCTATTGGATGGTGGATGTGGCATGGCAAGGATGCACTAGAGTTGAGGATACTTACGACTCTCCTCCTTCACAGGTTGCTAGCTTCTCTTTTGTATAGAGGAATTGGTCCACATATAGCTTCATCCAATTAGTCAAGAGGAACAACCTTACCTCTAGACGATCAGAGAAATCGATGGCGATACATTGTGCCTTGTGGCTAGAAGATTGATAGACCTTAGAGTATTTCCAAACTCTAGCCTCATGTTGGGATGTTGATCCCGAAGATGCTATACAAGTTGATGAGGAGTAGGCACAAGAGGGATTGGTTGGGGTTCCATTGCTTGAGGTAGCCTCTCATAGTGGTAGCAACTCAGATTTTGACTTTGATTTTGATGCAGACCTACTAGATGTAAATCTTGATTAGGGACAGCTATATATACTTGATTTTTTATTTTTTAGTTGAAAATTGCAGCCTTTGGGCAGTTTGTTGCAATTCTTATATAATATATATGCACATTGATAGTGAAAGCATTTAAATTTTGTTAATTTGTTTGTCAATTCTTGAAATCTCAATTCATGTCTAATATTATGTATTAAGGTTCTATAATGTCTAGGATGAATGCTTTATCAAATGTTATCATATGAATATTTGAAATTTCCTTTTTTTAATAGCCATATCCTAAAAAAGGCGAAAAAAAACCCATATCGGAAGCACATCCCGCTATCCCCTAGCATCCCAAACATGAAAACTTGGGGGAGCATGGGTAAACAATAATCCCTCTGACCACTATCCAAACTGAATTCGTTGCCCAGTCTCTTTGCCTTGAAAACAAGTATGGTCATTCTCCATAGACTAAGGTCCATGGCTAATCTTGTCTTAGGCCAGCCATATTTGTATATTAGCCTATTGTTCTTTAGAGTAGATTGCTTTCTTATGTGGCTCTTGGATGGCAATGATGTTGGTAGTGGTACTCAAGATAGTGTACTTCTCTAGCCTATTGATATTTCCAGATTGTTGTCTATAGTGTCCCTTGTCCTAATTTTCCTTAGGATTCGCTTATTGATTGCTACTTACGACAAATTAGGGTTAGGGTTTTCACCTTAACAAATAATTATCTCTTTAACGATACAATCTTGGATTGAATCTTGCATTCATCACATTCACAACATTCACAACATATATATATATATATATATATTACATCTCATTCACAAGTTATCAATAATGCAACAATTTTGGACATTGGGAGAGGGAACATGATCGGTCCATTCGAAGTCATATGCCAAGCCTAAGAGGGTGTATACCAAAACCCTCCCCCTTGGTGACTTGTACGTGCTTTCCCCATTATGTCCCTGTTGTGACCTTTTCACACATCTCCCCATTGCAAATGGGGACCCCCAGTAGTTTGCTTTTCTAGGGTTTTGCCTTCGTGTAACAATTTCATGAAGTCATTGCTTTGATTGTTTGGAGTAGAGTTTTTTGAGAGTCATCTGAGTCAAGTGGAGAATTCAAGCCCAAAACAGTGCCTAGACGCCATGGAAGTGCTCAGAAGGTCTAAAAGAGGAGGATCGCTTGCGCTTTGAGTCAATTCTGACACTTCCTATTTTTTAGGGATTCTGCTTTTTTGCTTTTTGCTTTTTTCATTTTTGGTATTTTTGGACCAATTTGGGACTTAATATTTTTAGAAATTTTGCTTTTTGCTTTTTCTTTTTTTAGAAAGTCAACCTAGGGTTTGGGTCTCGCAGGTCATGGTGTCAACTTTTCATCTTCAAAATAAAAATTTTGCACCTCCGAGAATAAAAAAGCACAAAAAATCATAAAAAGCAAGAAAAAACCACATGGCGAGGGTTTTGTTCCAAAAGAAGACAAGAAATTTAGCATGAAATTCATGGCGTGAACATCAAAAAGTCCGCCCAAACTAATGAGGAGATGGCAAAGACTTAGCCAAGTCCGCCCTTGGCATAAAAGACTCAAAGTCCGCCCCCCAAGCATGATAAAAGTTTCTAAGGCATAAAGAAAAACGTGAATGGCGAAGAGGTCTCCAAGTTCGCCCTTGGAATGATGAAAATTGTCTAAGACACTGTGAAGTCCGCCCTAGGCTAAGAAGAGAAAAGTCTAAGTGTTGGTAAAGTCCGCCCACCAAGAGAAAAATGGCAAAGAAGTCTGGAAGTCTGCCCTGGCTAAAGGAGAAACAAAATGACTTAATAAAAAAATAAATAATTACTTAGCCATGGGTGAATTAAAAATGGCCAAAATTAAATGGGTTGGAAAAGACTAAAAGGGGTTGAAAATTTAATACTTTGGATATTTATTTCCAACACTTAGGAAAATTTATTAAAAAAAAAAATGTTCAATGCCTAGAGGAAAATGGAAAATGACATGAGAAATATCAAATTTTTCCTTAGACAAAATCAAAATTCGCCATAATTAAAAGGGTTGGAAAAATTGAATTTAGTACATTGAATATTTAATATTTTCCAATGTTTGAAATAGATATTCAACACTTAGGCGAATTTTTGAGCTCAAAAAAGAAGATCTAGGGGATTCTAGCTGAGGATGACGCCAAGATGAAAAAAATGGAAATTTTCTTTCAAAATCTCTAGTATTGGAAGAGATAAAACAAGTCTAATTTCGACGAACTTAGAAAGAAAACATGAAGTTGTTAAAAACCATCAACTTCTCCAGCTTTATAACAAGTTCGACTTGTTCTTTCAAATCATTCTTCCACAAGTTTTCTCTTGGCTCTTTTGAAGTTGCGAAAGATAAATTTGTGAAAGCAAAGTAGATTTTCTCAGTGGCGGAGTAAATTCTTAAATTGGAGGACATCACTTTTGAAGAAATAAATTGGAATTCTTGGCTGAAGGGCGTATTGTCCAGCAAAAGGTGTGTTCTTTTCTTGGATTTTTGAGTAAATTTTCAGAAGTTGAATTCGATTTGCAGCCAAAGGATACTTTGAAAGGTTTAAAATTTGGTTGGCTAAGTTCTTCTATTCTTCTTCCATCTTATTCGATCACTTTGGCAAAGATTTGTCAAGACTTAACCAAGTTCGCCCATTTTTAGCTTGCTTTTTCACAGAAATTTATCTTTTTAACAAGTTGAAAGTAAAAACTTTCGAATAAAGGCTCGGAAAAAAAAACCAGATTTAAAAGTCTCTGCACTAATGTTAATTCTTTTTATTTATTGTAGGTTAATGACCACTAGGGGAGAACCATCGAGAAAGGCGCAGATGAAGTTTGCCAGCAAAGGATTGCAACCATAATCCAAAATTAATTCTAAGTGGAAAAATATTACAGACACCAATCTCAGGCATGTGGACTTCACAGAATTCAAAAAGAGGATGTATGGACACGATGGATTCCTACCAACACCAATTGCTCGCCGGATGATGAGGAATGGCATCGTCCAGGCAGCCGGATTTCCACCAACCGTAGAATGTGCTGAATTAATGGTGGAGTGTGCCATCCATTACGATGCACAAGAGAAGCAGATTGTTGCACATGATGGGAGGATATTAGCTCATCTCAGAGAATTGGCAATCTAGGAAGCGTTTGGCATCCCGACATACAACCGGACTTCGTACAAGACTAAGGAGGACACCAAAAAGTTATATGAAGACCAGTTCGAACTTTGTGCCACAAACATTAACAAGTCATGGCTGGAAAAACCGAGGGCCTCTGCCAAGAAAATGCCCAAGAAGTTGCTTCGTATAGACTTCAAGGAGGACTATAGGGACATTATTTTATTATTAAACAAAATAGCTGCAATCCTCTAGGCGCGCCATTTGAGATGTGGATGTACTATTTCATTGATGAAATCACCTTAGGCGTTAGGATGTTCAACTGGTCCTGGATGAGTAGTGATAATCTCCATGAGCAGCTAATTAATCTGGAAAGGACAAAATCATTCCACATGAGCTCCTATATCATCTATCTGTTGGCTAGAACTTACAGATATTTAGGACTAATATGCAAAAGCGTGGTAGGTAATGGTGAGAATGAATTTAAGTCATATGATTGTTACCCGTAGCTGCAACTCAGTGCGAAATCTCACTTCAGACGGGAAAATGATGCTTTTCTCATGTACATCACTAGAATACTCCAAGGAGGAACTCACCAGAGGCTAACTCATGAAGCCAAGAGCCTGATTGGCAAATATGGATCCTGGTTTATCCAGTTTCCAAGAATCACATACATAAGTATTCAGGGATTCACTGGAAGTCCTTATCGACTTCCAATTTATCCTACCAATAGGATGATCTTGATAGAGGTCCTTAGACAGCTGGAGACTTACCAAAACATCCAAAGGCCAAAGCAGAAGGCAGCTATCACTTTCCCATTCTTCATTGGAAACATGCTGGAGTCTTGTCCATCGACACAAGCAGTTGAAAGTGCCAGGTTGGAGACACAATGGTATCCGTTCACAACTTACTGGTCCAGGGCCAACTTTGACCATCGTAACCACATTTGGACCGTGGATGGAAAAAAGTATAAACATAAGGTAGACCTGGAGGATTTCTGGGCAAATGCTGGAGACGAATATGAAATCAGGAAAAGATTATGGTCCAGATTGCTAGTGAACTTGATCAAAGCAACTGAACTTTGTCGAGTGCCTGATTAGTTGGAAGATGATGGAGAGCATGTCCAACCATGCTTTGATGAGAGCTGGCCTCTTCTTGTAGTAAAGTGGTCAGAGCCTGAGCTTGCAAATTTAACCACATTAATGAGGCCGGTGGTCAAGTATTCTCAGTGGTGGGTTGACTAGCAGGTCTAGGAATTAAGACGGAAAAGAATGACGCTCATTTATGACTTGCTAAGTGAGGCAAAATCATACTCCTCAAATGCAGGAGCATCCCACAGTGCCGAGTTGATTGAAATTACTAACTCCAAGAAGAGGAAAGAAGCAGCTACAAACACAAAACCTATTCAAAAGAAACAAAGGGTGGAGCCATCTCATTCCGCTGCATCCAGAAATATTGATGAGATAGTGGCCACTGTGGATGATTCATTGGCCGACATGAGAATTCCTTCTCCGATTCATGAGGGTAATATCGAGCCAATCTAGCTAGATGATGACAAGCCCCCATCTCCTACGAGCACAAAAATACTTGATTCAAAGAACAAAATGGATATCCAGAATGATGAATTTCAAGAGGGGATGATTTTCGCTCTTAAAGGAATTTTGGATACTCTAGGTGGAGAAAATGTTCAGGAAGAAGACGGCATTGAACAACCCACAATTCTTGACTGGTTGAAGGAAAGATTGAAGATATAGGTGCCAGTTGAGACTCAAGAGGAAGATGACACTGCAGACTTCTTGGCTAGGTTAGAGCAAGTTGTTGTGAAGACCGCCAAGAAATTCTACACAATCCAGAGGGACGAAGTCGGCAATTGTTCTGTACAGATTTCCGTGCCAACAGTTGATAAGACACAGGGTGATATTGCTCCCCATGACTATGCCATTACTACTATTGACTTGGGCCCAACGACAAAATGTCAGGAGGTTGAAGAGTTCGATAACTCAATCTCTACTATCAAGGCAAGACTGGAGAAAGAAGTGGCGAAGAAGAAGGAATATAAGAAGGATGTCAAGCACCTAAAGGAGTACATTCAACACCTAACCAAACCGCTCAATTAGGGTGATGCAGCAGCTCCTCTTCTAAACTCCTCACAGGAAACGACCAAAGACATTGAAGAAGATATGGTCATAGCTAAGGAAGCTAAGGAATGGATGGCAAGTAAAAGTACAGAAGCAACTGCATTTATGGAGAGATTGACACTAGCCTATGGACAGACTTCCTCATTGCTTTCCAGACTTGCTATCATGACAAAAGTATGGGACAACCTCCCGGACATTCAGGATAGGATCATTCCATGCCTCAGAGTGCTGAAGGGAGTTCCAAAACAAGAGTTGATCGATGGGAAGATAATTGCAGCAGGCGCAGCCTATGACTTCCACACTTGGTATTGGGCGTTGACAGCATAGAGTGAGGTCTTGGAAAGAGAAAAAGGCGATGGACTTAGAGTTGAGGAACAGATCAGAGAAATTCAGAACAAGATTTTCCTTGTAGCTGCAGATATGTTTGAGAAAGAGATCGTCCGAGAGAATGACATGTAGCTAGAAAATCTAAGGCACAGAGTTCAGGAAATCTTCTTCTCCATTACAGGATCGATTCTGAGACAAAACTTCACTAGGGTGGCGAACCTCTTATCCATCCGGGATGCCTTCATGAAACAAGAATTGGAATGGGAGAATGCCTTTTCCGAATATGCTGAGGACTTGGACGGGCTGGAATTCAGAATAAACATGCTGCCACAGGTCACGATGGAAGAGGTCATCCCAATCGTGTCGAGATTCATTGAACACACTGCTGCCCGAGAGGATAGGGATGCACTTCCTTGAAAATAGCTCCAGGGGCCACTTGTCTTTCATGCAATTAATGATGATATTTTTGGAAACACTAATTAGGGTTGATGTGTATTGATCTTGGCCTTTCATTTATTCTCAGAAACTCTATATAAACTCTTGATCTCTCATTTTCATGGTGTGAAGAGAGTAGTATGAGATTGTTGCATATAGCTACTTCCGATAATAAAAGCTCTTATGCATGATTTGCTTTGAATCCCTTTTATTGTCAAGTGGTTTGCAAGGTTGCATATCTCCTTCAACATTAGATTAGAATTAGAATAGAATTTGATTTGAATGCATGTTAGATGAATGGAAGATTTGAAAGTATTATTTGGTGAAACTTAGCTCATACTTTCTTTGAATAGATGGTTTCTATTTAATGCATAAAGTTAGCCTGAGCTTATAATTGTGGATGCTTAACTTCAGTCTGGATAAGTTCGAGACATGAAAACTATAATCACACCCCTTGCAGATTGCACCTACTTTGTGTAGTTGTCCTAGGGAGGCGAAGCAAAGTGTGGTTACCAGTTTCACCTAATCTTTACCGTCTCTTGAATTCTTAGGAGTAGATTAGAACTTCTAAACCCTTATCCTTTTGCACTTTTTTTTTTCTTGAAATCTCAAACTGAAAATCCCAAAAAGAAGGAGCATTTAATGTTAAATTTGTCTAAGTCCTAAACTTGTGAAGAATTTTTTAGCGTAAGTCCCTTTGTGTATTACCAGCATATCACAACGCCCATTGAGCTTATCCACACGTCAAGACCTAACAAAAGAAACCTTGGAGTCGCAATATGATCTTCTCGCAATCTTAGCATACGCGGTGATTTTGTTCAAGAGAGGATAGAGTGTCTTTGGAAATTTTATTCTCTGTGTTCGGTGGATGATAAAACATACACCAACAGTCTCAAACCCTGAAGACACTTGCCAACCTGTGGGTTCAGGCAGAGATAGCGAGTGGGCCCTTTTGGCTCCTACCACTTGTAATGTCCCCATCTTTTAATATGCCCCTGAAGAGGAGAATTCATTAATTAATTAAATATTAGAATCATCTTTATTCATATTAAAAGAGATTTTAATTATTTAATTAATTAATTATATTAAGACTTTATTAAAGTTATGAATATAATACTTTACGCTTTGTAAAGTCTTTTAAATATAATAATTCAGTTAGCGTAACTGAAAGTGGCGGACTATATTGGTGCATTTGGGGTTTGAAGAATTATCACTCGGAGAATGAAGATTGTTGGATTCAGATAATAACAAATATGAGAACGGAAACTCTCAGAGCGTATTAGTCATGCTTGGACGAAAACCTGAGCGTGGCATTTTGCATAATTTTGTATTTGGAGTATACATATCTTTGGTGTTCTATATTGGTGAATGTTGGACATCCACGACATGGCAATTGATGAAATTTCATTGGAATTCTCATATACTGAAGTAATTTGAAGGAGTATTTAACAACTAAGAAAGACGTTCATTGCTATTGATACACAGATTTTCACTGAGGCCGGAAATCACAACGGATTTGTGTGTTCTCTTCTATTGAAGCCGGGATCCATTTTCATCAAATATTGGCGCTGGAGAGTTTATGCCGTTGATATTCACCACCAACGGGCTCTCTGTTAAGTGACGGGAGTAACAGAGGATGAAATATTATGGTGGATATTGAAGGTGCGTCTACACTTGGAATTACTAATATATGCAACTCAGCGATTCATTACCAAGAGGTGTATACCCGTCTGGTGCCGTGTATGCTCTGTGTGGTGAGTTCGTGAAATTGCCAATCATATATTGCTTGGATGGGATTATTCGTGAACTGAGGCGGAATGATATTCTCGTATTCGGAGGTATTATATTGCTGGGCGTGTTGAATGTGATTTGCATTGTTGTTTGAGACATTCGATGAATTTATATTGTCGGGTCTTCTCTAGTGTTGAACGTATCTATTATTGGCGCTGATCATCATAAGCCGGAGACTATATCGTTGGCACTATAATCATGTTCACCCATCGTCATTAAAGGAGGGTTGGGGCATATTCATGGGATTATGCAATGTCGGGCTCAAAGAGACTGTAATGCTGATCGTTCCAAATTACTGGTGCTATTGCGAATGGAGAACATCCACGGACAGAACATTCACGGACAAAAATATTAATCAATGAACTCATATCTTTTGTGCTGGATGAATTCTTGAAAGCAGTTTGGGGATTAAATTACATAAGGAGGCCGACATTTTGAAGGTTGCCTATGGGATCGTGGAAGAAGATATATTGGGTATGATCAAAATTTACTATTATGTCTGTATCGACCAGTGTGTGGCAATGCATTGAAAATCATTATCTATTCCGAGTCAAATAAATAATTTATATGATTCTGAAGCTGTTTCCTGTAGTTGAATCTCTCTATCAAATCTGGAAATTGTCTTTAACCTATAATACCTGGAGACATTTGTTATCTACCACCGTTGAATATAAGAGGATTGATTACCATTTGGAACTATTGAAGACATCTGTAGCTGACATACCAAGAAAGGCTATATTCATGAATGTAAAAGCTGTATAGGTCACATATAGACATATCAATCTTTGACTCCCTATCTGCACATGTCTAGTATTTGCAATGTGTCTGGCATAACGATATTGTTTTGAAGTAGCTATGGGCATTGAGTTTATACACTTGATTATTCACTTTGCATATAGAAGATAAATCTTTTCGGCCAGACCTAGAAGTTCATTTGACAAATAACATTGTCAAATGTGGGTAATCGATAATAATCTTGACCCACCGGGTTGGGGTTATTACAGTGGTATCAAAGCCACTATCCTGCCATCTTGTGGGTACTTAACTACAGACTGCAACAATGGTTAAAATTCAGAATGGAAGACTATTACCTACCTTGCTATCTACAATGCCAGCAGAGGAAAAAGAGGTTAGTGTGGAGAAAATATTAAAAGACCTTGCTTGATCACAAGAAAGGTTAAATCACGAGTTTGTTCAAACACAATACAAGATAAACCGTGATTTGCAGGGTTTGGTGAATTCGTTTTCAAGGGAATCTAAGTACTCTGATGTCTCATCCACACCTACAAGTACAAGAGTGCATGATTTATTGGTGCAGGAAGAGGATAGTGAAATTACAAGGGAAGTTGGCAGAAATCTTTATGAAGAGTTTGAGAAACATGCTGATGCATATGAAGATAAAAGGAAAGATTCTTGTAATGATGAACACTTGTTTGATCACAACTCTGTCCAATCATTCTTGAGGGAAGATCATAATGCATCCACAAGTGAGCTGGTTGAAGAGTGTAATGCGTCCTCAAGTGAAAGGGAAAATTCCAATGTTAACAAACCTTCTACACATGAAGACAAATCAGAAAAGGTAGTTCATGGCAGCTTTGAACAAAAACCTCTTGTATTGGAAGATCATTTTATGGTGAAGGAAGAAAAGATTGTGAAAGTATTATCAAGGATGGATGATACTCATAAGCATGTTGAAGACCTCTTTAGGACAGCCCAAATTGAGGAAAGGCGAACAGGAAAGATAACTGGTATTTCTCATACACATTTGTAGTCCATCAAAGAAGCATTGGAATTCATAAAAGGTGATTACTTGCAATTACTAAGAGATAGAGACATGGCTGTCAAATTGGTGGAGGACAAAGATAGGGAAATTGTCGATCTTCGCCTTCAGTTGAGTATGGCTCATAATTCAGTGTGCAAAGCAGAAGATCAGTTGTGTGTTGCAGCCACTTTGCAAGAGCGAGAAGTCAATGCCAGAGACATGGAACCTGAACAATTTGATGAAGATGGTTTGAAACAAGGAAAGAAAGTAGATATGATGGCTGCAGGTGAGGTTTGTAAAAATCCTTGTGAAGAATTTGATAGACAGGCAGATTCGGGTCATGAAGGCAAAAGGATAGAATCTGGTGTAATCTTACTAGAAGAACCACATGTAGCATCTGTAAAAGAATGCAAAAGTTTTATAGTGGGTGGCATAAAGATTTCGATTGATAAATCTTATGAAGGTATGGGTTTTATTGGTGCTCCTTTGGTTGACCACAACGTTGTCCCATCATTCATGGTGGAAGATGTGAAGGAAGAGTTTGTAGCTTCAAACAATAGGCAAAGTACAGAAACCCATGGAGAGACTATTGATGAACACGATTCCGATTTCCTGAGTTTGGCTAGTAGTTCCTTGTCATCACATGAACCTTGCAGTGAGGTCATCCATGAGAGGGTTGATGAATATTCAGATTGCTCAGAGTCTGATTTTGTATCAGCAATTGATGAAGAATATGAGGTTGATTTGGATACATCTTCAAGTGTGATCATTGACTCTGAAATTGGCTCCACTCCTACACATGTTGAAAAATCAGAAGTAGGCATACAAGACGGGGAATTTGTGGATCTTTGTCTTCAAATGAATACGTCTTATCACTCATTGCATAAATTAGGAAATGCATCTTCTATAGCAGCCTCTACTAGGATGCAAAATGCTAGTTACATAGAATGTGAACAAATTGATGGAAGAATTGAGGAGCTTCATGAGGAAACATCTTGCAGCTTGATGACTTCATTTGATGTTGAGTTAGGTGAGACACTACCACTTCTCTCTTGGAAAGACCAGGAGGAAGATCAAGATTTGGAGGTGTTTAGTGACTCCAAAGAAAGCATGGAGGAATCCCAAATGCTGGTTTGGGACAACAGCAGTTTACTTTCCCATCCTCACGAGTATGTTATTTATGGTCATGACAAAGTTAATCATATATATTCAACCATTGTTGACAACCCTCTTTTTGAGTTGAGTGCTAACTTGACTTTAGATAATCCACTCTTTGAGTTGGATGATGGGGAGGTTCTTGATCCTGATGACGCAAATGATATGTGGGTTTCAGGTGTGGGATGTGATTGTAAAATTGAGCATACAATTAGTGGTCCAGCCACTAATATCATGACTTCATATGCACATAATGATCTCCATAAGGCAGTTTTGGTTGAGCCCTTGATTTTTCATGTTGAGTTTGAGGAGTTATCTTTTCTATAGGCTCGCATGGTAGAGTTTACGCCCTTTAGACAAGCTTATGAAGGAGTATGCATGATTGATGGCATCGCTGGATCAGATCTGTTTGAACATGCTAACACTCTTGGAGAGGTTATTGATTCTCTACTTATAATGCATATGGAGCTATTCTATCTCCCAGGTATGGGGCATGCATGATTATTGCTCCTTCTGCTGAATGGCATTTTCTTTCAGTAGTTGATTGGAGAAGTCGGAGGGATTTGCATCATCTTCTCCATGATGGAGGTAGACATAGTGATGAGCTTCTAGCATCTTCTGACATTAGAGGTATCTGTGGCTTCTTTTGGAGTGAGGTTCTCAGTTGGATATATGATGTTTGGGTTCATAACAATAGCACATGGCAGATTGGCATGTTTGATTATGCTCCAAGGATAATTTGGGATCCTGGCTTTGACATGATTGATGCATTGTTTCTTCTAGATCTTGTTGCATTGTTTCACAATTTTGAGCATGACGAGATTATTACAGTGTGGGATCCAGGAATTTGTTTGGCAAGCGGAGTACTTCACAGGTTGGTGTGCTATGACAGAGTTACTACAGTTTGGGATCCAGGGATCTGTTGGTTGGATCGAGCGCTTCACAGGTTGTTGCGGCGTAACAGGGTGACTGATAACAGATTGGTACAGTGAATTGGCAAAGCAGTGTTTTTGAGATTGATTCAGGATCCAGGTATTGTCATGGTTGATTACGTCATTACGCATGGGTCTTGGTGAGTTGCTTCGAATCATGTGGTTTAATGGCATGCATGTTAGAGTGGAGCAGCGGATTAGAATATGATTGCTTGGGACAAGCAATCTCTGAGAAAGGAGGACTGTAATGTCCCCATCTTTTAATATGCCCCTAAAGAGGAGAATTCATTAATTAATTAAATATTAGAATCATCTTTATTCATATTAAAAGAGATTTTAATTATTTAATTAATTAATTATATTAAGACTTTATTAAAGTTATAATACTTTACGCTTTGTAAAGTCTTTTAAATATAATAATTTAGTTAGCGAAAGTGGCGGACTATATTGGTGCATTTGGGGTCTGAAGAATTATCACTCGGAGAATGAAGATTGTTGGATTCAGATAATAACGAATCTGAGAATGGAAACTCTTAGAGCGTATTAGTCATGCTTGGACGAAAACCTGAGCGTGGCATTTTGCATAATTTTGTATTTGGAGTATACATATCTTTGGTGTTCTATATTGGCGAATGTTGGACATTCACGACATGGCAGTTGATGAAATTTTATTGGAATTCTCATATACTGAAGTAATTTGAAGGAGTATTTCACGACTAGGAAAGACGTTCATTGCTATTGATACACAGATTTTCACTGAGTCCGGAAATCACAACGAATTTGTGTGTTCTCTTCTATTGAAGCCGGGATCCATTTTCATCAAATATTGGCGCTGGAGAGTTTATGCTGTCGATATTCACCACCAACGGGCTCTCTGTTAAGTGACGGGAGTAACAGAGGATGAAATATTATGGTGGATATTGAAGGTGCGTCTACACTTGGAATTACTAATATATGCAACTCAGCGATTCATTACCAAGAGGTGTATACCTGTCTGGTGCCGCGTATGCTCTGTGTGGTGAGTTCGTGAAATTGCCAATCATAGATTACTTGGATGGGATTATTCGTGAACTGAGGTAGAATGCTATTCTCGTATCCAGAGGTATTATATTACTGGGCGTGTTGAATGTGATTCGCATTGTTGTTTGAGACATTCGATGAATGTATATTGTCGGGTCTTCTCTAGTGTTGAACGTATCTATTATTGGCGCTGATCATCATAAGCCGGAGACTATATCGTTGGCACTATAATCATGTCCACCCATCGTCATTAAAGGAGGGTTGGGGCATATTCATGGGATTATGCAATGTCGGGCTCAAAGAGACTGTAATGCTAATCGTTCCAAATTACTGGTGCTATTGCAAATGGAGAACATCCACGGACAGAACATTCACGGACAAAAATATTAATCAATGAACTCATATCTTTTGTGCTGGATGAATTCTTGAAAGCAGTTCGGGGATTAAATTACATGAGGCCGACATTTTGAAGGTTGCCTATGGGATCGTGGAAGAAGATATACCGGGTATGATCAAAATTTACTATTATGTTTGTATCGACCAGTGTGTGGCAATGCATTGAAAATCATTATCTATTCCAAGTCAAATAAATAATTTATATGATTCTGAAGCTGTTTCCTGTAGTTGAATCTCTCTATAAAATCTGGAAATTGTCTTTAACCTATAATACCAGAGACATTTGTTATCTACCACCGTTGAATATAAGAGGATTGATTACCATTTGGAACTATTGAAGACATCTGTAGCTGACATACCAAGAAAGGCTGTATTCATGAATGTAAAAGCTGTATAGGTCACATATAGACATATCAATCTTTGACTCCCTATCTGCACATGTCTAGTATTTGCAATGTGTCTGGCATAACGATATTGTTTTGAAGTAGCTATGGGCATTGAGTTTATACGCTTGATTATTCACTTTGCATACAGAAGATAAATCTTTTCGGCCAGACCTAGAAGTTCGTTTGACAAATAACATTGTCAAACGTGGGTAATCGATAATAATCTTGACCCACCGGGTCGGGGTAATCGATAATAAAAAGGAGCATTTAATGTTTAATCTGTCTAAGTCCTAAACTTGTGAAGAATTTTTTAGCATAAGTCCCTTTGTGTATTACTAGCATATCACAACGCCCATTGAGCTTATCCACACGTCAAGACCTAACAAAAGAAACCTTGGAGTCACCATATGATCTCGCAATCTTAGCATATGCGGTGATTTTGTTCAAGAGAGGATAGAGTGTCTTTGGAAATTTTATTCTGTGTGTTCGGTGGATGATAAAACGTACACCAACAGTCTCAAACCCCGAAGACACTTGCCAACCTGTGGGTTCAAGTAGAGATCGCGAGAGATCGCGAGTGGGCCCTTTTGGCTCCTACCACTACACCTCAAGCCCTACCTTCGTGAGGAGTTGGGCAGAGGTCGTAAGTGGGCTTTTGGCCCCTACCACTAGCACCTCAGACCCTTCCACAGGATGGGTTTTAGACAATCAAGCACATCATATTCTCTATCACAAGAAATTATTCATTAAATATTCTTATTAACATATAGGCAATATGCATACATATAAACAATGATTTGCAGAAAAATAGCAATCTTTGGTGATGAACTGGGTTGATACTCTTTTGTTTCCTGATCTGTATGTTTCTTCTCCTTAATCGATCCATCTGTTCTTAACACTTAGAAGATATTGTTAGTGTGAATCAAATAAAGAATATTTTCCATACTTACATAGTTATATTAAAGCATCATAATTATTCATAAGGCTCAATAATTGCTGCAAGCATCATTATTGCATAATCGTATCATATATATATATATATATATATATAGATATTTCCATGGTCATGTTATATGTACTTATCTGATTATGCCTACTGCTGTATATATATATATATACATTTCCATGGTCATGTTATATGTACTTATCTGATTAGGCCTACTGCTGTCCTTATTCTTCTATATCTGCAATAGTTACTTCTTCAATATTCTCCTCAACCAACTATTGGTGACTATATGATACCCCTTTTTATCTCTTGTTTTACCATGGCTGCTGTTCATTACATTATCACTACTTTTAATATTTATCTCTATTTATATCTGCTGTTGCATCATAAATATTTCCTTAAGTTACTCCCCATTCCTTTATTCTGATTTCTTTCTGATTATCTCTGCAGTTATCATATGCAAATACATTCCTCATTTGCTGTTCATATATCTATTTTTAAATCTGATTCCCTTCTTTTTCTTCTCTTCTATCTGTCTGTATTTACATCTGCCTCTCTTTTTTCCTTTATTCAGAAATAAATCCTCCTTTATATATTCTTCATGGAGGGGAGTGAACAGTCATCTCTTTTCCTTAATAAGCACAGCTCTTCATAACAGATTACTGTCCTTTATAAGAAATTGTTGCCTTTACTAAAATAGATTGCACTTTGCTATTAATTTGCATCTTTTAATGGTTAACTAGGATAATCACTGCTCTTATTAATTCGCTTCCTTCCACTTATTATCACTTGCTGCCTTTAATTAATGAATAACAGAACAAATCGCTTTATAAGACTTTTGTCTTTTTCTGCAATTCATTTATTAATCGTTGATTTCCTCCTTTGTAATGGTCAGCCAGAAATAAGAGGGTACGGAGATTAGTTAATAGACTAATCTGTTAATATTGTTTATATATTGTGTTTCTTGTTAAATTATTTTTATTATATATGTATTTATTAATAAATATTATAAATTGTTAATATTTGTATTTATGTTTTAAATTTTTAATATGTATTGTATTTATGTATTTGCATTTCAGTGCTTAGTAATTTTAGTGTTCCATTTCGGGGACATGACATTGTCCAATCACTTTGCCTTGAAAGCATCTTGAAGGTCTTTTTTCTTCTCCATATACTAAGATCCACGGGCAATCTTGCCTCATGCCATATTTATAGTTTAGCCCTTTGTTCTTTAGAGTGGATTGCTTTCTTATATGACTCCTTGGATGGTGACAATGTTGGTACTCAATCAATAGTCTACTTCTTCGATCTATTGATGTTTCCATGGACTCTCCCTCCCTTTTGATACTCTACAAATGTCCATCCTCATCCCCTTTTGGAAAAGGGGATGACTGACAAAGTAGTTAGGGAGAACATTTCCAATCATATGGGTCCATCCTTGGTAGCCTTTCAGTCTTTCATTTTTTAACTTGAGTATTTTCACCAAATTGTTGATGCCATTTATTTTGATTATAGTCATCATTGGGCACATGTTCTTAAGGTCCCACTAGTTGTGGATTGCAACTAATCACCATATTCCTTGAGGGAATAGGATTTGTCTCCTCTATTTGCTCTTAGAGGCAGAGAGGGAGAAACATTTTTCATGTGTCCTCTATTGTGAGATTTGACGGAGATATTATTGCTTATACAAATATCAGAATCACTTGCCATCTATTTTTACTATCTTTTTGAAATGTGCTCGACTCTATATCCCTACTTGCCTTCAAAAGCCAAGCATTGTAGGAAACTCTAATGACTATTGGATTAATTACCTCCTTCCAACTTATTGCAGTTTTAGAGGGGTTAAGCATTTTTTGGTTTGTTGATGCTACAATAATTCACATAGTTGGCCATGGATTAGTGAGGTTGTGTCCCTCTTCACTAGTGACTACATGGACACCCCTAGCTTCTTTTTCTTGCACTAGATGTGAGAATGCTATTTTTTGGTGCAGAAGGCCAATTGCTGATCCTTGTCTACAGTCCAAGAGATACAAACATGTGCACATTAACAACTTTCTGTTTAATTTTTGAGTATCATTGACCATGGATGTTAGGAGAATTTTCAGGAGGCATTATTTACATTCCCTAGGAATGCTCATCTAGATTCCTAGATCCTCTTAGGCCAGGCCATTCACTTTGGACATCATCAAATCTTGCATTAGCTCTTTCATTGTGATGGATGGGGATGTCAGTCCTCCATGTTTGTGGCATTTGTTGTAAATTAGGGCCAGCTTATGATTCTTTCCATATAGCAATTAGCTTACTCTTCTTTGGTGATGGGTCCTTTGACATTTTTATATGCAATGATAGTATACATGATGTCTATTTTGACATTTTTAGGCTTTACTCATTTCAGTTTCGCTAACTCCCCATTAATTAGAATATTTGGTTACTCTGCTTCTAGGTCGTGGTTTCCATTTTTTTCTATAAATTGGAGCTCATTCATGGCACCCAATGCTATTATAACTGGCTGTTCTTTTGAGTCCCATTGGCTTCTTTTGGTTATCCAAAGACATTAATATAATCTTGTTCTTACTTTCTTATTTTTTTGTCCTACAATAATTTTCCTCTATGAAATACTCAAGTATAACGTGCAACTCACAATCACATAATGCTGCTGGCATGATTTTCTGGTTTTAAATGGACTGTTTTCCACATGATTTTTTCTGTGTTCAACCTTCTAGAACTGCCATCAATTCTTTTGTTCTCTGTGTTCATACTAAAATCTGACAATTTTGTTATGAAAATTTCCCTTGTTTTATTGCAGGTTTCCCTGCTAGGAAGGTTACATCATAGAAATCTTGTAAATCTGCTTGGATATTGCGTGGAGAAAGGCCACCGCATGCTGATCTATGTGTACATGAGTAATGGCAGTCTTGCACACCACTTGTATAGTAAGTTAATCTATTTATTCCATTTTTCTCTTGTATTTTATGAAAATATAGACATCGATAGCTTAGTAGGGTAATCATGATGTTGACTTGTTTTGTACAAATAGTTCTAGAACATACAAACTGGGGATCCATAAAATGTCTGGGATCATAAAACAGGGAGTAACATTTTGTATGTAATTCAAAATATGCATATAGAAAAGTAATTTGTCCATTGTGTGATTAAAGATTCTTCTATGTGTTCAAGTTTACTTTTTTTATACAACTACAAATGAGAACATGAAATCGATTGGTTTCTATGGGTTTTCCAGATTCAAGACGGACATTACACATACAAACTAGCTTTTAGTTTACATTGCAATGTGTGTCTTTGTATGCCATTTTTAATCTATATATTCCATTCAATGCTTGTATGTTGTGATAATTTAGATATGACTATCATAGTAGAGATTGTCATGATGTTGACTTTTTTGGTACAAATAGTGCTAGAACATAGAATTTTGGGTCATAAAATGTTTATGAGAAAGTAATTTTCCAGTTGTCTGATATCAAAGGTTCTTCTATGTATTATAATTTATTTTTCAATACAACTACAATTGAAGGCATGAAGCAGAGAACACCATTGAGACAAGTCATGTAATAATTTTTTCATAGTTTTGGTGATATTGAAGAGGAAGAAGTTTTGATTTGTCGATGTTTTGCTTGTTCATCCAGAACACTAGAATCATAACCTGAATGTTCCGCAACAAATTACTAAAAAAGAGCCATGGAATGTGGAGCTTCTGATGCAACCAACTTGAAATCTGCAATGTGTTCTCAGCTGGAAGTTAAAAAGAAAACCTATGAAGTACGCATTGATCAACCTCACATCTAGAATGTAGTGCACTCTACGAAGAATGTACTTGCCAATGGCCATGCAATTTAATGAATTGTATTGGACTGGACAACCAAGTCACCAAATGTGAATGACACTCAACTTTGAAAACACTTTCGTAGGCTGATCACTCCCAACCCTACTAGACACTTGATGTCCATGATCCAGTTCTTGTTGATAGAGCCTTTCAGGCGCACATGCTTCTCATTGCTTAAACTCTTCCCACTATCTCATTTGCCTTGTCTGTATTTCAGATGCCATGTCTCTTTCAATCTTCTGAATAACTGATCTCCTTGATCCAATAGTGTGAGGTTTTAGGCACTTGTCTTTCACAATTTTTTTTCCAATAAGCTGCCTTGTTTGATTGACTTCAAGTGTGGTGGGGCACCCCTAAGTAAAGTATCTAGACTCCCCACAAATATGACAAATCAATTCCTCATCTTTTTTTTCTCCCAATTTCATTCTATTGCCTTTGATTTAGCTTCCCAAATATTGGCTTCTTGACTAGTATAGTATGTAGGCACAACATTTGAGTAGTACGGAACTGTACAGTTCTAACAAAAAGGTCAACCGTACAGCTGTAATAATTAAAGCTCTTTGGTTGTCTAATAGATTAGCCATACAAGAATTGTCTTATAGAGTGCAATTGTATGACGATATGAGGGAGAGCAGGTTGTTGTTTGGTGATATAGATTTCAATATACCATGCAATGGAAGAATCACCCAAATGTATGGTGTGTAGAGGAGGTTTGCTGGGACAAGAAGTGGGTTGTACAGAGGTAGCAGAAAGTTGTACGATGGCAGCAGGTTGTGCAAAAGGAGGAATGTAGAGCTAGGGCCATACGACAAACTTAAAGCCAAATATTTCATTTTGAGATTGTATGATGGAGTAGTTGGGAACTTTGTTATTATTGTTTTTAATTTTCTCCTTCATAGATCCATACAGTGGAAGTGTTGGAAAGTTGGTGCCTTTGTCCCCTTGGATAGGTTGGTGCCTGTCTAGCCCGCTATGGATTTGTGACATGGCTTAACTGCCTCTCGTGGATCTAGTATAAATCTGGCATTTGTTTTAGTCATTAACAAGTTGATCTTTTGGCGCAACAACAAAGCCATTGCAACAATCCCGCCACAGATTGTTTGATTTGAACAATCCCACCCCCCCAGCGTGACCACAGGATTCGAACCCATGACCTCGCTCTGATACCATTTGTTTCTCTCATTTTGTGTATGAAAGGCTGTTTGCACAATCATAGATTCTACTGAAAATTCTTTCTCTTTCTTCTTCTAAACCTTGGCAACCTCTTTTGCTTTATCCTCCTTTTCATCCTTTTTGTTTTTCTTAGAAAAATCTACCTTGCCACTTCTACAAAATTTTGTAGTATGGCCAAAGTTATTGCACTTATAACAAATAACATTGTAATTCGTTAAGGGAGCAAATGAGTTCCTAATCATAAGTCTGAAATCATTTTTGGAAACACTCTATATTTGGTTGCCTTATGTCCAAAATGATTGCAAGAGAAACAATAACCATAAAAGAAAGAATTGTTAAAACCTGGGCATAAGTACTTGTCTTGAGATAGGAGGCCTCTTGAAAATACCATTTCTGATTTTTGATGGTGAATCCTTTGTGCTAGCAACGTTGGTCTTCTGCTGTTCTTCTTTTGTAGGCTTAGAACTTTGACCTTCTTCAAGACCAACTCCACCTTTATTAGTAGAAGACCTTTGTGAGCCAATGATCTTGTCCAAAGACATAATTTTTTTGATTTATCTTCTCATGATTTAGCTGTGTCAGATTTTTCTAATCTTTTGAGAGAAACTATTTCAGCCTCAAGTCTCTCACAGTTTTCCTCTTTTAGCTTAAGCTGATTTCTGATTTCTTCTTCTATTCTCTTTGCCTCTTCATCCCGAACCTTCAAATCAACAATCAGTTTTTTTGCTTCTCCAAGATCTTGAGATGTCTTGGTTTTTGTCTCATTCTCTTCTTGTGGCAGCAACTTCAAGTTCTGATTTTTCTTTCTAAGTCTCTTGATTTTACTTAGAGAACTTATTAGTTCCTCTTCAAGGTCCACTTCTCCTTCTTCTTCATCAATATGATCTTCATGTTCTTCATTTTGAGTGTGGACTTCTTCTTTGGCCATGAATAAGATTTCTTCATTTGAAGACTCTTCATCACTATCATTAGATGAACAACTTTCATCCTTTGAATAGAGCTTCTTTTTGAATTTCTAAAACTTCTTCCCTTTTCCTTTATACTTCTTGTTGTTGAACTTAGGCTTCCTTTCATTGTTGCTGTCCTCACATATGGACATTTAGCTGCAAAATGTCCTACCTTACCACAATTGAAGCATTTGAAAGGCAACTTGCCTTTGTATTTGCCTAATGAAATATGCCCCTTAGTTTTTTCCCAAATTTATGATAACAAATCTAGCACAATCACCAATGATTAGCATTAGCTCCAAAGATAATCAACTTGAAAGTAACCTTCACCAAGAATGTTCACCAAGGTCCTATTGAAGGCGAGGTGATAGCATATGGTGATGGGATCGTTAGCAATAATCTGAAACTGAATTACAAGCTGGAAATGAAAGGAGCAGGCGGTGATCTGACCATGAAATTCCGCACTATCACTTATTCAGTGGGGGAAAGGATTATAATGAAATAGCAATCATCCGCTAACAACAGACAATTGCTTTTCAGCAAGCATCCACTTAAGCAGTGGGAATTCACCACTTAATGAATGGGTGAAATGAGGAAGATACAATTGAAATATGCTAATGATAGAGAGGCTGATACAGTACTACTGTAACCAACATTTACAATGAGCTTATTACAGCGAATTTGCAATAGAAATCTGCTCCAAACTTCTGCAATGTTTACACTATATCTTTGATTACAACTTTGAATAAGAACACCCAAGAAATATAGCATAAAAATGAAATGGCTAAGTTTGATATGAAAAGCCAGCAAACTGAAGTACAGACCATCAACTATGCAACAACCAAAAATGCTTATTCCTCTCACAATATACTTCCGACACACTCCAAACTGAACACAATCACTTATTGAAGCAAGGCGACCAGCACAAATGAGATAGACAATGCAAAGAAGCCACCAAATGGAGGGCACGAATCACAATGAACACCAAGAAGAAATGGTACGTTCCTAGAAAGAGGGTGACCTCTCTTAAAAATTGTAGACTCAAAGATAAAATCTGAAATTGCACCAAAAGGGTCGCCACTAGCATAGAAATTGATTAGACAAACACCCACAGTGAAATAAAAATCATACTATGATCTGCATTTGAAAACTAGTTTCAGCCAAACAAAAACCAGCAAACACAAAATTGAAAGTATCACCAAAATTCTTCAACAATGATGCTCAATCTGCTTGTCTGAATGAGAAGCAACCACAATTCCAACTAGGTGTTATCTTTCAAACAGGAAATTGGATTCTTGCTAGGAGGTATGCATTCCTCAAAGCCATTAGCCTAAAATCATTTCAACAACAATTCGATATGTTAAGCAATGGATGATCAAATGTTGGGGCAAGGCCTCTCTTTTATAGAACTTTGAGGTGACTGTTGGTTTTCCATCTTTCCCTCCAAAGGGACGCCCAAAGCAATTTGAAATATTTTAATTTTTTTAAAAACACTTATTCCCTCCTCATTTTGGCGTCCAAACTCCAAAGGGACATTAAAACATTTAAAATAAAAAATATATTACTCCCTCAATGAGGCGTTCACCCTTCAAGACCACATTTTAAAACAACTTCAAGTCATAACGTTAGGCCAAGGGGTCAATTTGAAAATATAACATTAATGACTTGAAATAATTTATTTCTCCAAAATTGCACCTCAAAAGCTAAATCCAAAAATACTCATCTGCCTTGCGTGAAATGGAAAGCTCACTGTGCTACTGCCAACTAGAACACTGCTAAAAATAGAACTCACTAAAAATAGTAAATTCTGGAAAGTTGCCCAATTCACCTACATGCCATATCATTGCGAAGCTTTCTGAAAACCTAGAAAGAATCCGCAAGTCAAATTCCAAAACTCCATATGCAAACTCCTGAAAAATGCCAAAAACCTTCAAACATTGGAAACCCTAATTTTACCTTGACGAGTCTATGAGCCTTTGGAATGGGCTGACGAGCCACTGCACTGCTCATTGATGAGAAGGGGACATTACACCTAAACCCTTATTCAACTTCCTCATGAAATATTCCTCTTCAGAATTAGAATCTTCATCAAAACTTTCACTCAATACGAACTCCTTGACTTTTCCTTTCTTCGAAATTTTGAAGGCTGCCTCTCTTTTGGATGAAGAATCATAAATTGTCCTCACCTCATAGGTTGTTAGAATGCCATGAAGTTCATCAACCGTCAACTTATCAAGGTCCTTTATCTCCTTCAATCACTGAAACCTTTGCATCAAAACGCAAAGGAAGAGACCTGTTGTGACCTTTTTCACACATCGCCCCATTGCCAATGGGGACCCCCAGTTGCCTGCTAGTTTTTAGGGTTTTGTCTCCTTGCAACGGTTGCGTGAGATCACCTTGTTGAGAGTTTTGAGTCAGTTTGCTGAGAGTTACCCGAGCCAAGTCAGTAATCCATGCTTGAATCAGTGCGTAGACGTCATGGAAGTGCTCAGAAGGCCCAGGAAACGAAGATCGCCTGTGAATTCGGCCAATTCTGAGACTTCCTACTTTTTAGGAAATCTTGCTTTTTCGCTTTTTCATTTTTGGCATTTTTGGACCAAATAGGGTTCCCTATTTTTTAGGGTTTTGGAAAGTTTCTATTTTTAGAAAGTTTCTATTTTTGGAAAGTTTCTATATTTGGAAAGGTCTCGAATTCCAAAAATGCACTCAGAAGTCCAAAAAAATCAAAAAATCACTCAGAAAATCAAAGAGAAAATTGAAAAATCATTGAAAAATCTGGAAAAACAAAGTAAAAAGCATGAGAAAAAGTATCAAAAGCATGAAAAATCAGACCAGATTATGGAAAAAATCAGTCAAAACCAGTCAGATCTGAAGCACAAAATCACAGAAAATCAACTCAAAAAGGATGAAATTCATGAGAAATTTGTGTAAGTCTGAAATTCGCCATGAGGAGGTCCTTGAAATAAGGGATGGAAGGAAGTGCCAAAAGCTTGTGAAGTCCGCCTTAGCATCAAGGGAAAAGTGCCAAGAACTCATGAAGTCCGCCATCCACTCAAGAAGCATATCCAAAAGGTTAGGAAAGTCCACCCAGCACTAAGGAAGGCAAGTGCCAAAAGGTCATGAAGTCCGCCATGCACATGCCAAGAGGTTGGAAAGTCCACCTAGGCACATGAGAGGGAAAAAAAAAAAAATTTCACTAAGTGTTGGTGCCTACCAAGGAAAATTTCGAAATTTTGCTAAGTGTAAGAGCCTAGAAAGGTGGAGAATCATTTCCAAAGGATAAAGTATTAAGGCAAATGCTAAGAGCTTTAGAAGTCCGCCATGTTCAAGAGAGATGATGCAAAGACCATCCAAAGTCCGCCCTAGAAAAGAGGGACGTCCAAGATGCTTGTCCAAAAGGGTTGGAAAGTCCGCCATGGTCTATCAAGGGAGAAAATAATGATTTTTGCTAAGTGTTTGGTGCCTAGCCAAGACAAATTCGGAAATTTGCCTAAGTATAGAGGCTAAAGGATGAAAAATGGAGATTTTGGCTAGGAATCATGATGTTTTCAAGAGGCTAAGTGCTAAAGAAGTTAGGCTATGGCAAGGAATAAAATGAAGTGTGCCTAGCACAAAAGGAAAGGGAAATTTAAATTTCGCCTAAAGTCTTGAATGCCTAGAAGAAAAGTTGGCCGAGTATACAGAGAAAGATGCGCAAATCAAAGAGAGGAAGGATCGCCCTTGGCCAGAAGGAATAAGAATTTGTCGAGCGTCAAGGAAGTTTGCCTGATGAGGACATCCAGACAAGGATTTTGCCTAGAAAAATTTGACTGAGCAAGAAAAAATTTGACTTTGGCAGAAGAAAATAGGCTCAGTGCTATTAAAAGTTCGCCATGGCAAAGAAAAATAGGGATCTGGCATAACAATTGTCGACGGAATGGCTTAAGTTTTGACTTGGCTAGACGGAATTGAGAATAAAATTGGAAAATACACTTTTAGCCAAGAAAAATGAGGAGAAAATCAAAATAGCCATGGGTCCAAGACGAATGGGTTGGAATAAATTAAAATATTTTAATATTTTAATAATTTATTTTTAACTACTCGAAAATTTAAATGCCTTGGACAAAATCGAATTCGCCAGACGAGAGTTGGAAGAAAATAAATTGTGCCGGCCAGAGATGAAATCCGAAGGGCAAAATTAAATTCACCATCAATTTAAAACTTGGAAGGGTCGAATTTAATTAAATATTTAATATTTTCTTTCAAAATTCGAAAAAAATCAAAGATAAACATTCAGGCAAAAAAATCGAATTTTTGAAGATCAATGGGATTTGTTTGGATAAGCTCGAGGCTGATTCTTTTCGAAAAATAAAGGAAACTTGCCTGTTTGAGTAAATGAAAACAAATCGAGATCAAGAGAAGAATAGGCAGTTGCTAAATAAATTAAATCCTTCAGCATTATAATGAGTTTCAGCAACTCATTTTTTCACACACAGCTGAAGAGAAGTTTAATCTCTCTCAAAATTATCAGGCAGTTGATTGTTCAGTAGGAAAGATCAAATTTTCCAGAAGGTGAAGTAATGTTATGTTGAGGAAGATTTTTTGCAGGAAAAAGAAAAGATTTATCTGTTGAAGTTAAAATTCTTTTGTTCAAAAGGGGCGCACTTCTTCTTCTAAAATCAGAATTTAAATCTGATTTGCAGCCAGCAGTCTTTTTCTGAGGTTTGATGTTCGGTCAAGTTGATTCGACATTCTTCTTCTGTCCTTTCATTTTAGCAAAAGTTCTGGCTAAAATTTTCAACTTCATCCATTTATTTTCAGCTTGCTTTTTCGCAGCAATTTAATTATTTAACCAGCTGAAAGTAAATTTCCAAATCCAAGGCATGAGAATAAGTTAATTTAAAAGGTCTCCATATTAATGTTAATCTTTTTTGAACTGCAGGTTGACGACCACGGTAGGCGAATCGTCAAAGACAGCAAAAATGAAGTTCGCCAGCAAAGGTGCCCAGCGGGAGACTAAAATCAATTCAAAATGGAAGAACGTTGTGGACACCAATCTCGGACATGTTGACTTCGATAAATTCAAAAGAAGAGTATATGGACATAATGGACTGCCAACATCGATAGCCAGACGGATAGTCAGAAATGGGATTTTTCAGGCAGCTAGATTCCCGCCTGCAATAGATTGTGTAGAATTGATGGTGGAATGTGCTATCCACTATGATGCTCAAAAGAGGCAGATCATTGCACCGGATGGCAGAATTCTGGCACACTTGGGCGAGGTAGCAATCCAAGAAACCTTCGGCATCCCAGAGCATTCACGAACGGTCTATAAGACCAGAGAGGAGGCCAAGAGGTTATATGACAGCCAACCGGACTTATGCACTACAACTGTTAACAAGGCGTGGTTGGACAAACCGAAGCCATCAATAAAGAAGATGCCCAAAAGACCTCGCCGGACGGACTTCAAAGAAGATTTTGGGGATATCATACTGATGCTGAACAGAATAGCTGGCAACCCGCAGGGTGCATTTTTTGAGAGCTGGATGTACTATTTCATAGATGAGATCACTTCTGGCGTGAAAATGTTTAATTGGTCACGGATGATAAGTGATAATCTCCACGAGCAATTGATCAATCTGGAAGAGACTAAGTCTTTTCATATGAGCTCGTATGTTGTCTACTTGTTGGCCAGATCATATAAGTATCCGGGACTGATTTGCAAAGGCAAAGTTGGCAATGGGGAGAACGAACTCAGGCCTTACGACTACTACCCACAACTCCAGTTGAAGGAGAAATCTCATTTCAGAAGGGCACATGATGCATTATTAATGCATATCACCAGAACGCTTCAAGGGGGAATACATTAGAGGTTGAGTCATGAGGCAAAGAGTCTAATCAGTAAATATGGGTCCTGGTTCATCCAATTCCCAAAATTTACGTATAACAGGATCCAAGGGTTTACTAGAAACCCCTATAAGTTGCCAATTTATCCGACAAATCGGATGGTTTTGCTCGAAATCCTGAGGCAGCTAGAGGAATATCAGAACATCCAAAGGCCAACCAAGAAGGCATCTATTACATTCCCATTTTTCATCGGGAATATGTTGGAATCTTGTCCGTACTCACAGGCAGCTGAGAGTGCTAGATTGGAAATCCAGTGGTACCCATTTACAGCCTACAAGTCCAGGGTCAACTTTGACCCACATCATAATATCCGGGTAGTAGAAGGGAGAAGGTACAAACACAGGGTGGAACTGGAAGACTTCTGGGCTGATGCCGCTGATGAGTATGAAGTCAGACGGAGAATGTGGTCCAGAATGACACTAGACTTCATGAGGGAAATTGAGTTCTGCCGGGTGCTTGATCAGTTACAAGATGATGGGAACTATATCCAACCACGCTTCGAGGAGAGCCGACCTCTTCCTCCCGTGAGATGGTCAGAACCTGAGCATGCGGACTTAGCAACGCTAATGAGGCCAGTAGTCAAGTACTCCCACTGGTGGGTTGACTGTTGGGTCCAAGAAATGAGACAGAGAAGAATAACGCTCCCGTATGATCTACTGAGCGAGTCAGAGTCATATTCTTCCAATGCCGATGCTTCCCATCAGGACTTAGTTGAGATTGGAGAGAAAAGGAAGGAAATAGTTCCGAGTGCAGAGCCTGCTTCCAAAAGGCAGAAGGGAGAACCATCTCGTTCAGCAGTATCCCGGAATATTGACGAGCTGATGGCTACTATAGATGAGTCCTTGGTGGAAATAATTGTACCTCCTACAGTTTAGGAAGAGAACGATGAACCTATTCAGCTGGATGATGAGGAGCCCTTGTCACCTACGGGCACAAAAATATTAGGTTCAGACAATGAGATGGAAGTCCGGAACAATGACTTCGAAGAGGGAATGATTTCCGCTCTCAGGGAGGTTGTGGATGTTCCGAATGAGGAAGAGGTTCAGGTAGAAGATGGAGTTGAGCAGCCGACCATTCCAGATTGGCTGATGGAAAGAATGAAGATTCAACCACCTGCAGAAGCCCAAGAGGAGGATGATACTACAGATTTCTTGGCGAGGTTGGAGCAAGTTGCAATCAAAAAGCCTGCCAAGAAATTCTCTACTATTCAAAGGGATGAAACAGGCAGCCGTTCCGTACACATTGCAGTACCCACAGTGGACAAGCCACAAGGTGAGATTACTCCTCAAGAGTATGCCATAACCACGGTAGATCTTGGCCCGACCTCGAAAGGCCAAGAAGTGGAGGAATTAGATAATTCCGTCTCGACCATCAAAGCGAGATTGGAAAAAGAAGTGGCTAAGAAGAAAGAGTATAAAAAGGAGGTTGAGCGCCTTAAGGAGTACATATAGCATTTGACCCAACCACTTGATCAGGGTAATGCGGCAGCTCCTCTTCTCCTCAATACATCGCAGGAAGTGACCAAGGATATAGAGCACGGAATGGTTACGGCCAGGGAGGCTCAGGACTGGATATCGAGCGAGCGCACGGAAGCGGCCTCATTCATGGAGAAGTTGGCACTTGCCTATGGGCGGACCTCTTCTTTTCTTTCCAGACTTATGGATATGGCAGAGACATGGGAATGTATTCCGGACATGCAGGAGAGGCTTATTCCAAGCCTTGGGATCTTGAAAGGCACTCCAAGGGAGGAGTTGGTTGATAGAAGGGTGATTGCTGCAGGAGCAGCATATGATTTCCATCACTGGTTTTAGGCAGTGACTATACGAGAAGAAGTGTTGGAGAAGGCAAAAGTGGATGGGCTCAGAATTGAAGAGCAGGTCAAAGAAATCCAGGAGAGGATTTATATGACAGCTGCAGAAGTGTTCGACCGTGAGATTGTCTGGGAGAGCGACATGCAGTTGGAGAGGTTGAAGCGTAAAGTCCAAGAGACTTTCTTCTCGGCCACTGGACCATTTCTGAGACAAGATTTTGCGAGAGCGGCAAGACTCTCAGCCATTCAAAATGATTTTAGGAAGCAGGAGGCGGATTGGGAAAGTACTTTTGCCAAATGTGCTGAGAAGTTGGACGGACTAGAATTCCGGATTAGCATGCTGCCACCTGTCACAATGGAGGAGGTCATTGCAGTAGTGTCCAGATTCATCGAACGCAATGCTGCTCAGAAGGATAAGGACGCCTCTCCTAGATAATAGCTCCCACTGCCTCTTTACTGATAGTTCACTGATTGATAACTCATGTTATTTTGGGCAACCCTAATTAGGGTTGGGTTGTAATAATCTTAGCCGTTGATATTGTTTTAATCTCGGCCCTTCATTTGATTTCTGAAACTCTATATAAACTGATGCTCTCTCACTTTCATTTGTGTGGAGACAGAGTATGAGATTGTTGCATTGAGACTATTTCGAATAATAAAAGCTCTTGAGCACGATTTGCCTTGAATAACTTTTATTGTCAAATAGTAAGCGAGGTTGCATATCTTCTTCTACCATAGATTAAAGTTAGAATTGGATTAAGTAGAATTTGCTTTGAAAGCTGTTTAAGTGAATGAGAGATTGATCGTATTGATTCAATGGTGAAGTATTGCTCATACTTTCTTCGAATGGATGATTTGCATTCCATGCGTAAAGTTAGCCTGAGCTTATAATTGTGGAAGCTTAACTTCAGCCTCATTCGAGGTTTGAAAATTATTATCACACCCCTTGAAGATTGCACCCACTTTGCGTATGTTGTCCCGCAGGAGGCGAAACAAAGCGTGGTTTATTCCCTTCACCGAGTCTTTACTGTCTCTTACATTCTTAGGCATAGAATAGACCTCCTGAACCCTTATCCTTTTTGCTATTTTTTTGAGATCCACATTGAAAGTCCTAATTGAGAGCCTTTAAAGATAAATTCCCTAAAGTCCTAAACTTGTGAAGATTTCCTTAACGTAAGTCCCCTTGTTTATTACCAGCAAATCACAACGGCCATTGAGCTTATCCACACGTCGAGACCCGACAAAAGAAACCTTGGAATCGCCAAATGATCTTCTCGCAATCTTAGCATACGCGGTGGTTTTTCAAGAGAGGATAGAGTGTCTTTGGACATTTTATTCTGTGTGTTCGGTGGATGATAAAACGTACACCAACAAGACCTTAAAATTTTCTGAACCATAGTGGACTCCTCAATCTTTTCTCCTAGACCCTTGATAGTGTTAACAACTTCATCTACTCACAAAAAATAAGCAGCAACGTTTTCCTCTTCTTGCATCTTGAGACTCTCAAAATGTCTTCTATGTGTTTGAAGCTTTGCCTTTTTAACCTTATCATCTCCTTCATATGTTTTCTGAAGTTTGTCCCAAATCTCATGAGTTGTATCACAATGCATAACCTTCACAAATTCAGTTTCAGACAAACCACATAAGATAGCATTCATAGCCTTTGCATTATTTTCAAAAGCTTTCTTTCCATCTGCATCTGATGGAGGAGTTGAAGGAATTGTATAACTAGATACCACACTTTTTCAAATGTCAAAACCAAGAGACATTAAATAAGTATGCATTCGAACACTCCAAAATGCATAGTTAGAGCCATCAAATAAGGGAGCTCTATTCATAAAAAGACCTTCATGAGAACCCATGTGTGTAATAGGATCAACATCCAAGTGTTTAAGATCTTTTTCAAAGGAACCCCACTGTGATACCAATTGAAGAGTACACGAGAAATACTGGTGGCGGGGGGGCGGGGAGGGGGGTGAATCAGTATTTCAAAACTTTTAAACATAAACCATGAGAATCAGAAATAAAACAGTAAGAGCAACCATCAACATGAAGAACACCAAATTTCACGTGGAAAACCCTTTCAGGTAAAAAACCACGACAAAACAAAGTTTATATTCACTTCAAAGGGCACCAACCCAGATTACAAAAGTGAGCACCAACTCTCCTAAAACACCAACTTTGAAAAGCTGAAGCACCAACTCTAGTGTGAGCACCAACTACAATTCTGATTTCAAAACCGAACTCAAAACAAGAGCAGATACAACACTTCAAACTCCTTTGCCTCATACATAATTTCATGAGTATGGCTCCAAAAGATCTGATACTGCTGTCCACTCACATGAATGACAAACTGATAAAGGCAATGCTGGGAAAAATACCAGAACTAAAGAAATTATGTTTCAAAACATATTGGTAGTCTTATAGATTTTATGTAAATCACTGACTTCACATATATGCACAGCTTAACCTCTTCTTCAATCACGTCCTCCAGAATTCACAAGTTTGCATATGCAATACAAGAACATCCAAAGAAAAACCTCCACACTTACCATCACATTAAATACTTGGTTTCTGGGAATGACAGCAGAATGTAGGAAGACACAAGCTTCAACACCCACATTGCCCGACTCTAAACCCCATGCGTATATCTCATTCTACATCCCATGTAACTCTGATTGAAGACATAAAAAAAGGGTTTGAAACCTCCAAAACATCTTTGTTCAAACACCAAGGCCTTCGTTCCAACAATTTTAAAACTCATGTACTTGCACAGAGCTTCCACTCATCTTCATATAACCTCCATTGATACAGTCCGCATAAATTTTCAATCATCTACAACCTGACACGTACCAAAAGGTAAAAATGTTGTTGATATTAGCAAAACAGACTCTTTCATTGTGCATTGTTTATCCCTAATCATAGTGCTAACATCTGAGAATAATTATTTCTGTAGACACTTATACCCCCATGAATACTGCAAATTCTGTCAACAATGAATGAGAGAGTGCGAATAAACTAAAATGACCTGTGCAAAGGCTAATGGACAAAAAGATACATTAATACATGCCATCATCGACAATAAAAATCTTCTCTTTCTCAAATATCCCGATGGCCCAGATGAAAACAATATATCTCATGAAATCCTCACGTCTCCAACCTTATTCGAAAATGCAGAGAATAAAAAACCCATCAAAAATTATTGTCGATAACTTATGAATGGGACACGCTTCAAAACTTCAACAGCGAATACCATAATTTTTGAGAAGAAATGGCACAAGATAACACAAGAGTCAATAAACACTCTAGGTAAGAATAATAACCCAACTCCTTTTTCTGAACAACAGTAACAAAATGTTTTAAAATGCTCACTCCTATTCCACATAATTGACTTAATAAAAGCACATGCACCCACAAAATAACAAACTGAAGATGTTATCGTTGTGATCAACATTCTCAGCAAAGAAATGGAGCCGTTGATGATAGTAAGCCACCCTCACCAAATAAAGATGTCGTTGAAAAATATGACTAGAGTCGTCGCTAATCAATACTGGGCGTTACCATACAAGGAGTATTCAAGCCACCTTTAGAGAATCAATGTGTAAATCTGAAGACGTCGCCAATATGGAAAAATCAGAGGCAATCAGCTGCCCTCATAAAAATCTGAAGCCAACCATTCAAATCTGACAAGGATGACATGTCACAGTAGATGTGGCATAACTGCCATTTAGTAAGACAGGTGAAGATGACCACGTCCAGATAAGAAGACTTCATAAATCAGAAACAACGAATACAAAACTTCCTTAGAAGACAATATGCCAAAATAATTCAAACAAAGGCTCTATCAAATAGAAAGGTAAACCATCAAACACATTGAACAAAGTTTGAGGAGAATGAACAACGTAGAAGATATAAACAGACAACTTCTGAAAAATATGCAACACCAGCAAAAATATGTGCCAGACCTTTGACATCAATGACAAAATAATCAACAGGAAGAATTCGGGAATTTATTATTATTTTAAAAAATGTTCTCCATGGATCGCCATACACTGGAATAATTGGGAACTTCTTTAATTTTTCTTACCTATTGTAATACATTAGGTTTTCCCTTATTATTTTGCACTCTTATTTTCATGTGGGATGCATTTTGTATTTCTCTCTCTGAGTTCATCAATTTGCTTTGTAGTACTCTTTTCAACTTCATGAATTTTTCATATTTGTTGATTTACATAAAATGAGTAGGGTCCCTTGTAGCATTCATTAACACAACATGAAACGATGCACTTGAGAGTAAATATTTTAATAATCTCTATCTTCATTTGTACCACCTTCAACATTAGGTAAGTTCAGTTTCAACGATTCAGTGAAGTTTGCAAAATTGATCATGGCTTCTCCAACTTGAACCATTTTGTTATCACCTTCTAATCCCACAGTGTCATTTACCAATGGAAATTCTTTATACTTAAATGTCCTCTTTGCTTCCAAATTGATGTGTTGATTCCTCGTCTAACTAGATATCACCCAGTTTATATTCTGTAAATACTCGACGATAAGTTTAATGAACAAATACTTTGTATTCATCTCATCCTTGTATTTTTCCTTCTTTGATTTCTACAAAGTTACAATTAGGTTGAAACACTTCATAATATTCCATTTGCTAATAGAAGAGATCTTTAGGAGAGCTAGTTTTGTCTTTTGAACAGGTTTGGAACTCCAGAATCCCTTCATTGTTTGGCTCTATGGTAACTCGGTCTTTTCTTTCCAAGCATTCTTCATCAGAGTTTGAATTTGATAATTTGTCAAATTAGGCTACTTCTTCATTGACTAATTGGTTCTTCAAAGCTATGACATATTTCCGATCTTTATTTTTTATAGAGAATAGATTCTTCTTATAGTTTTGAACAGCCTTGGCTGCTATCAGCCAACCTTGGCCTAATAATGCATCATAGGCCTTTTTCCTTAAAGAGATGACTATGAAATTCAAAATGAAATGTTGGGTGCTGATGATTACCTTTTGGCCCATGAATACTCTAAGTACCTTTATGCTGTATTGATCTGCTCCCACCAATTAGAATGTTGGTGACTAGATTGTTGGTTTTACAAGATTCCTCCAACTTTCCTCTAGAAGGACATTCATCCCCAATCCACCATGAACACCGGTATTAGTGAATGTAGTACCCAATATCTTCATGTGTATGATTGCTGGTTGTCGGGCTAGGTTCATTGTCAACAATATTGGGTCAATCATTTGGTTCCTTGATAGAGGAAATCCACAATTGATTCCTTTTGTTTTATTTAGTTTCCCTCATCGGATATTACATCATCAATTACGAGGTGTACAAGTGTATGCTCCATGTTTCAGCTAGAATGAGCATTTATATTTATAACTTCCTTTAGTTTTGAAATACTATGCAATAAATATATTACCTTTATAGATAGTGTGTTTGCAACACTTGCCTTGCAATAGCCTTGTCTAAACTAAGTTTACTCATAGTTGTTGCCTTCATACCATTAGTAGAGAAGTTTGGTAGTGCCTTGCTTGGTGGGAAATCTCTTGTGAAATGATCCCACTTGTTGCACTTCCAAAATGACTTGCATTTTGCTGTCTGTTATCGCTTTGGTTTTGATATCCACTGAGTGATGCATTTGGATGTTTACTCGGTAATGGTAATTCAACGACTAACAAAGAGTAAATGGAAATATATAATAGCAATAATAAAACATATTAATTACTTAGACAATGCACAAAATATATGTCTTGTATTCTTCATTCATCGGATTAGCAATACTTACAGAATAGCAAAATGTATGTGGTCCTCGACTACAAGTTCAAACATATAATATATAGCCAGCCGATGTTGATTGAGGACACCAACCGTTGACAACTACCGAGTACACCCAACCAATGGTTAGGAACTAATTGAACATTAACACATTTATTTATTTATTGCATTTGGCTGACTACATCAGCCTCCCCAAAAAGAAAGTCGTCTTCCAAATGATTGACAAACAAAATTGGAAGACAACAATACAATATACTAGCTAGTGAGAGGATGGATGAGATGACGTACCTAGAGCCGGGTGGACGAAGGAGGACAGAGTAGATGTTTGGGCACTGAGCTGGTGAAGCCGGTAGACTTCCTCAGTCCTCAGCTTAAGGTGATGAGCTGCTATCAATTCCTTCTCCCTAGTTGCCTTCACCATGTGAGCAACCTCTATCAATTGATGTTCATCTTTTCAATTTTCTTTCCTTTGGCCTCAATTTGGGTGTTCTTTGCTATCACTTCCATCTCTTTGGCCTGAATCTGGTTATTCTTTTCCGTCAATTATATTTCTTTGGCAACCACTTTTGCTCATTCGGCCTTGGTGAGTTGTGTTTGCTACACCAATTGGCTCTAAAAATGTTGATTAAGGGCATTTGCCTTAGCGCGTACCCTCTGTGAGATAGATATGGCCTCATCAATTTTGCTGCTAAGCTGAAGATTAGATGCCTCCTGCTGCTTCAACTTATAAAACAACTCCTTGTATGTAGTTTCCATGCCAAAAAGAGTTGAGATTAATTTCCCAACTCTTCCCTAGAACGTAGGCTTGGCGGGGTAGCATGCCGCTAACATCTCTTTAGTCTCAATCTTTGGCCAACCTCTTGAGATAAGAAGACTAGTGAACTCATTCTCACAACTAGTCTGCATGAATGCTAGAATTCGTTGGGCCTCATGCCATGCCAATGGAGAATGGGCACGGTCCAACTGATGGGAAATGTCAACAACCTCCTGTATGACTGCAACCATAGGCTCCAAACTCTGAATGTATCTCTAGATAGTGCCTAGCGGATCTATCTCATTCGGTTTGGGGATCCCTATGATTATCCCTTCTAAATCACTGAACTCGTCTACTGCAGGAGAAGGGGTTGTAGTCGTGGGTAGTGCAGGAGTGGTTACTTCCATAGTGGCTATTGGTGGAGTGATTATTGGTGGTTGTGGTGTCAGCGGTTGTGGTGTCAGTGTTGGCTCCCCTTCCCCCTCCTGTATATGCATTGGCTTTGCTATAGGAATAATAATCTATGTAGTGGTCAGCGGTGCAATAATCGATTGTGTACTCTCTCCTGTGTGTTGGCATTTAAATTAGCACCTCTGGAGTGCTGATTGTAAACGTTAAGCTATTACAAATGTTTTGCAACACTTCTTCGTTATTTAAAGAGAAGTCCCTCTTTGCTGATGTAATGCGTAAGAGAGGGTAGAGTAGACTAAGGTTCCTATATTTTTGTACTCAGTGGTAGGACACAAGGGTGCACAAACACAATGCGCCATAGCTAAGCTTTTTCTCTGGTTTCGGCAGATCTTAACTACGACTATTCTAGCTTTTGATCTATCCTATCTCCTCAAGGTAAACAGAGCATGAGGGCATAGGAGCGAGAATGGATTAGTTGGATCACTTGAATCTGTCGTCTCCTTAGAATATGGCCGAGGCTTTGAACTCTCGGATATATGCTGGGATAAGGTTTTATACAAGCAAACGCTCTTTACGGTAAGTTGGATCTGATACTTGCCAAGGAGGAGGAACCCTATCCGAGGTATAGGCTAGGAAACGACTTACAAGAAACAACAAATTACGACATCTTGGCCGACAAACTTGCTAAGGAGGAGGAACCCCTATCCGAAGTATAGGTTGAAAGACAATCCATTAGACAACAACAAATGATAACCGTTAGTAACAGATATCCAAGGAGGAGGAACCCCTATCCGAGGAGGGAAATGAAACAAGAAGCTATTTAAACACAAAGATGTTATGGAAGAACTCAAATCCTTAGATCAAATTGCATGTGCCTTTTGATTTCTTTCTTCAAGCTTTCTAAACGAATTACAAAGATTGGGACAGCAAAGGCATGAAATCATGCACAATTACGATCAACCAATGAACTCTCATCCAAGAGTGAACAAATATTCACTTTCAAAAGTTGTTGGCAACAATGGCGCAGCAATTTTGCATAGCAAGTAAAGGTTAAACAAATAATGAGCCCAAGGCTCTTATTTATAGAACTCAAAGGAGTGGGTAACCCCAAAATCTCCTTCAGTTAACAATGACTTCTTGCCAATCAATTAGCAAGATTTATTCCTAAAAAGGGGGAACAAACAGTTAATTGGAAATCTACTTCAGTTAATTGAAACTAAACACAAAGAGTCAACTGGAAACTACTTCAGTTGACTGAAACTAAACTAAAGGTGAACTTTAATACAAAGTATGCCTCCAAAATAGACATCCACGTTTAGTGGAGATATGAGATCCACAAATTATGGAAGCCAATTAGACATCCTTAATTAGTGGGATTTGACAATGCATGATTTCTGGGATGTGGAGTTAACTTGGAAAGGGGCATCAAGTTAACTCCAATTACGTTTAATGTCTTCTTGAGTTGACTTGGAAAGAAGCATCAAGTCAACTTCAAGTATCATAAATGCCATTTGGAGGGTAGGACGTCCTTCTTGGTGCCTTTACAACTCACCATTAGTCAACAGTGTTTCTCTCCATTCGTTGACTTCTCCAACCTCATGGGAGTTAATGCTCTGCAAAATGATGACGTGGCGCTTGAGCATTACTTTGCCTGTCGTGAGTTGATGCTGGAAGTCTATATATTGGGCAGTTGCCTCATCGAACTTGGTTGACAATGCTGCCACCTTGGCCAACTTGCAACCGTTTGGATCAAGGAAGGTGTTGCGGATGACATCTTTGAACTGATTTTGTACAATAACCATCTCAATGTATTATCCTCCCTCGTGCTAATATTCTATGCGAGGAAAGGATATTACCAATGTTCTTGCGAAGTTGATAATATTGGCGACCACCCGGGTCGATAGTCAATCAATTCTACTGAATGGGCATCATAGGCTTTCACCTTTTACGCCAGCTGTTCTTTCCAAGCAAAGAGATGTTGCTTGTTTTCCTTCGAGTAGACTGATCGATATGCCAATTGCAAGTCTACAATTGTGGTCTCTTCTTCTGGCCTCTTTTCTGCAATTCTTTGCTCTGATTGTTGAATCTCTGCACTAAGTCCATGTGCTCTATCCCGTAACTGGTATAGATTTGCCAGTATACATTGTCCTTTGAGAACAAACTCCTCCACTTGATCTCTCAAGTGTTTTCCGTATGTTATCAGTTGTTGATGATTCTGCTCTGCGGGAAGATCCAACAATTCTGGTGGTAAGGCCGAGATGTTCGGGGTGCCATGTGTCAAGCTGGAAATGTACGGCCTCAATTGTTGGTTCTCAACCTTCAAGGCTGCTTTGTCTTTTTCATCCTTGGCCATCCTTTCTTGTGCGCTTACTGAGGCGATTCCAAGAAGGTCTGCCTCCACCTGTCGTGTGTTCTTTCCGAGGTTAAGTTTAGACAATGTGAAGTCTTCCACTTGTACCTCATGTATGCTTTTATCTTGTGGTGGGGCAACAGTCTCTATGATGAGCTCACAATCTACATTCCTTTCCACGTGAACTTGCTTCTTCAACTGCTTTGCCGACATGTCTTGTGGGACATGGTCGAATTCAATAAGTCAAGTTCATAGGAGGGTCTTTCCCTCTTCCTGCCTAGGAAACCCTCAAGCCAGATAGAATCTCGGTTAGCTTCGCTAAAAGGAGGAATATGGGGCCTTTGAATGCTCGATGTATGAGACTATGCTGGAGTGACGTCTCTCGGTGGTGAGTCCAAGTCGATGGGGACTTGCGACTGCTATGATGGTGATGATGTAGGTGGTTTTGTTTCTATTACAGGCACCATTTCTGCTACTGCTTCTTCTACTACTGGCTCTGCCTGTGCTGCTGCTTCTTCAACAACTATTTCTATTACTGGTTCTAGGGCAGCAATACCCATGACTATTTCGGGATTGTGTGTGGTTGTCTCCACATGTATCCCCTGTGTTCTTGGCCTTGTGTGCTTTGACATCCTCATCCCTTGGGGAGGTTGCACCACTACTTCTACCTGGGCTTCTTTCTTGACATGGAAGGTGGTGTAGATTGAACCTGTGGGGCTTTGTTCTTGGAGGTACCACCTTGTTTTCTTGCTATCGAGATAGAGTTGGATGTTTCTAACAACTCTACTCGTCCTCTCCTCTATAGATGGGTTGTCCTTTGCGTACCAATCCACTCTTGGGAGTGGTTGTGAGTCAACTGAATCTATGAAGAATGAGGGGAGAATGACTTCCCATTCATTGTTAGATAAACCCTCGATGTCTTCTAACATAAAGTCAACAATTTGCTAGAGTCTTAACTTGCTATAGTTCCTTCTTCGCACTTCATAGTCATCGTCACAATTGACCCAATAATCTTGCATAGAAGATTCATGTGATGAACGTTGCTCGAGATGCATCGCATAGAGCCCTCTGGGATCATATGACCTTTTCTCGATGAGGTATTTGAGATTAAACCTCACCGTTTCCTTGCTCATCATTTTGGCATCTGCCGTTGTCCTGCATCTATAGAGTCCCATCCCAACGGGAAAGTTTACAGTTGTCTTCTTCTTTAGTCGCAAGTAGATGTGAACTTCAGATAATTGCCTTAGGAATTCCATAAAGACTACCCTATCTGAAGGGTATCGTGGCATCATGGCGGGGTGACCAATGTAGCCATACACGCGTATGTAGGAAAATGTAGGGAATTGGATAAGCCAATCCGCCCAATCTGCCATTGCCTCTTTGGCTATTTGTGAAATACGTACGTGCATCTCATGGTCTAGATCTCGTACGGTGTGCATGATGAAGTGATCACTTGTTCTTTTGAAGTGTCACTCTGCTTGAGTAAACTCAAGACGTGTAAAGTGTTCACGAACTTTCTGCACACCTAAGGTTTCCACATTGTTTAATATCCTGAACTTGCCTTGGAAGGCAATTAGGTATACCAAGTAAGAACACATGTGAAACCTATGAGCTTCAAGAAACCCGATAATCTATTGGTGGGGCGTATCACTAATCAGAGTGGCCCAGTTGTAATGTTCTCTCTTGCTGATGATTTTTGCAATGACATAATACATCCATGACTGGAATTGATTGCCATCCTCCTGTCCAGTGATTTTGTTGAGTAGAGTGATTAACACTGCATACTCATCTTTGCATTCTCCTTGTCCAACCAACTTAGGCAAGTTAGCCTTTTTCACTTTCAGCCATTTTTCTGCCATTATTCCTTGGCATTTGCTTTTGGCTGCCTCGAATGCCTTGTCGCATTTTGTCACTGATATGACCTTGCTGGTAGGGCATGGTGGAATATCAAAACACTTTTCAATGTCCTTGGGCTTTAGATTGTAAATTATCCTCCCATCTACTGATTTGATTTCTCTCATGGTAGGATTGTAATGCTTAATACAAGCAATTACAAGCTCCACACTCTGTAATGTGATGGGGATGGACGCAACTTGAAGCAACCTGGACTCTTCTATGTTCTGCAATGTGATCTAATTCATGCCCTCCAAGTCTTCTAGATCAACCACTGGGTTTACTTGATGCAAGTTCGTGTCAGTCGTTTTCAGGTAATCATGGTACAAGGCCGTCTTGGTCTTGTATTGTATCTGAGAGTACTGCATCCTGAATACCTTAAAGATTGACTGCACACTTGACCCTGTTCTAACAATTTTCAAAAACCCCTGAAAATAGCGCCTTGTCGAGAAGTATTTTTTTTGGAAAAAATCTAGCACATGGGTTTTGTTTGTGCTTCAATGCTGAACAAACCCAATTCCTTAGAATTCTGATTCTGAAACTTTTTTTGAAAAACCCCCAAAAATAGGGGCAGCAAGTTTGCTGATTCTGAAAAATTTGACAAGATGGGTTTTACTGGAAAATTATTCTGAATTTGCCCAGTTGATCAGATTTGTGGTAGCCTGCTGATTTGTGTGACATGCAAGAATACCTAAGACAAAAAAAAAGGAAGTAGACAGAAGATGGATTGGAAGTTTTTTTAATCTGACTCACTGAGAAAATCTGTCTTTGAATCCAGCCTTTGATTAGAAATCTTCTTCTGCCTCTGATCTTCAAGAAATATCGTCGAACGGTCAAAAACCTTGGTCAGATCCAAAAATGGCGTCCTTGAGAGCTTATTGTTGTTCTTGATCATCCACCTGCAAAGAAATAATGAAGAGGGACGCCTAGATCTTCTTTATATAGACTCAAGCATGAATCCTTGAAGTTTGGGAGCCTAACTTATGATCTAAAGCTGATTTGGCTTGATCTGGAGTTCAAAAGGTAGGTTTCCACTGATTGTGGGGTGAATTGGCCAAGTTTGCTTCCAAAATATCTTATTTGGTCAACAAAACATGCCTTTGACATTTTTGGGCGTACCTTTTGAGTTTGAGCCATTTTTTCATCATTTCTCAAAAGGGACGCCCAAAAAGGTCAAAGGCATGTTTTGTTGACCAAATAAGATATTTTGGAGGCAAACTTGGCCAATTCACCCCACAATTAGTGGAAACCTACCTTTTGAACTCCAGATCGAGCCAAATCAGCTTTAGATCGTGAGTTAGGCTCCCAAACTTCAAGGATTCAGGCTTGAGTCTATATAAAGAAGAGCTAGGCATCCCTCTTCATTATTTTTTTGCAGGTTGATGATCAAGAACAACAATAAGCTCTCAAGGATGCCATTTTTGGATCTGACCAAGGTTTTTGACCGTTCTTCGATATTTCTTGAAGATCAGAGGTAGAAGAAGATTTCTAATCAGAGGCTGGATTCGAGACAGATTTTCTCAGTGAGTCAGATTAAAAAAACTTCCAATCCATCTTATGTCTACTTCCTCTTTTCTTGTCTTAAGTATTCTTGCATGTCACACAAATTAGTAGGCTACCACAGATCTGATCAATTGGGCAGATTCAGAATAATTTTCCAATAAAACCCATCTTGTCAAATTTTCTAGAATCGACAAACTTGCTGCCACTATTTCTGGGGGTATTTTTGAAAAAGTTTCAGAATCAAAATTCTAAGGAATTGGGTTTGTTCAGCATTGAAGCACGAACAAAACCCATGTGCCAGATTTTTTCCAAAAAAAATACTTCTCGGCAAGGCGCTATTTTCAAGGGTTTTCAAAAATTGTTAGAACAGGGTCAAGTGTGCAGTCAATTTTTAAGTTATTTAGGAAGCAATACTCTCAGATACAATACAAGACCAAGACGACCTTGTACCATGATTACCTGAAAACGACTAACACGAACTTGCATCAAGTAAACCCAGTGGTTGATCTAGAAGACTTGGAGGGCATGAATCAGATCACGTTGCAGAACATAGAAGAGTCCAGGTTACTTCAAGCTGCGTCCATCCCCATCACATTACAGAGTGTGGAGCTTGTAATTGCTTGTATTAAGCATTACAATCCTACCACGAGAGAAATCAGGTCAGTATGGGAGGATAACTTGCAGTCTAAAGCCCAAGGACATTGAAAAGTGTTTTGATATTCCACCATGCCCTACCAGCAGGGTCATATCGGCGACAGAATGCGACAAGGCATTCAAGGTAGCCAAAAGCAAATGCCAAGGAATAATGGCAGAAAAATGGCTGAAAGTGAAAAAGGCTAACTTGCCTAAGTTGGTTGGACGAGGAGAATGCAAAGATGAGTATGCAGTGTTAATCACTCTACTCAACAAAATCACTGGATAGGACGATGGCAATCAATTCCAGTCGTGGATGTATTATGTCATTGCAAAAATCATCAGCAAGAGGGAACATTACGACTGGGCCACTCTGATCAGTGATATGCTCCACCAACAGATTATCGAGTTTCTAGAAGCTCATAGGTTTCACATGTGTTCTTACTTGGTATACCTGATTGCCTTCCAAGGTGAGTTCAGGATATTAAACAATGTGGGAACCTTAGGTGTGCAGAAGGTTCATGAACACTTTACACGTCTTGAGTTTACTCAAGCAGAGCGACACTTCAAAAGAACAAGTGATCACTTCATCATGCACTTCGTACGAGATCTAGACCATGAGATGCATGTACGTATTTCACAAATAGCTAGAGGCAATGGCAGATTGGGCGGATTGGTTTATCCAATTCCTTACATTTTCCTACATACGCGTGTATGGCTACATTGGTCACCCCGCCATGATGCCACGATACCCTTTAGATAGGGTAGTCTTTATGGAATTCCTAAGGCAATTATCTGAAGTTCACATCTACTTGCGCCTAAAGAAGAAGACAACTGTAAACTTTCCTGTTGGGATGGGACTCTATAGATGCAGGACAACGACAGATGCCAAAATGATGAGCAAGGAAACGGTGAGGTTTAATCTCAAATACCTCATCGAGAAAAGGTCATATGATCCCAGAGGGCTCTATGCGATGCATCTCGAGCAACGTTCGTCACATGAATCTTCTATGCAAGATTATTGGGTCAATTGTGACGATGACTATGAAGTGCGAAGAAGGAACTATAGCAAGTTAAGACTCTAGCAAATTGTTGACTTTATGTTAGAAGACATCAAGGGCTTATCTAACAATGAATGGGAAGTCATTCTCCCCTCATTCTTCATAGATTCAGTTGACTCGCAACCACTCCCAAGAGTGGATTGGTACGCAAAGGACAACCCATCTATAGAGGAGAGGACGAGTAGAGTTGTTAGAAACATCCAACTCTATCTTGATAGCAAGAAAACAAGGTGGTACCTCCCAGAACAAAGCCGCCACACGTTTAGTCTACACCACCTTCCACATCATGAAAGAAGCCCAGGCAGAAGTAGTGGTGCAATCCTCCCCAAGGGATGAGGATGTCAAAGCATACAAGGCCAAGAACACAGGGGATACATGTGGAGACAACCACACACAGTCCCAAAATAGTCATGGGTATTGCTGCCCCAGAGCCAGTAATAGAAATAGTTGTTGAAGAAGCAACAACAGAGGCAGAAGCAATAGCAAAGGCAGAGCTAGCAGCAACATAAATGGTGCCTGTAATAGAAACAAAACCGCCCACATCACCACCATCATAGCAGTCGCAAGTCCCCATCGACTTGGACTCGCCACTGAGAGATGTCACTCTAGCACAGTCTCACACATCGGGCATTCAAAGGCCCCATATTCCTCCTTCTAGCGAAGCTAGCTGAGATTCTATCTGGCTTGATGGTTTCCTAGGCAGGAAGAGGGAAAGATCCTCCTATGAACTTGACTTTCCCACAAGACATGTTGGCAAAGAAGTTGAAGAAGCAAGTTCACGTGGAAAGGAATGCAGATTGTGAGCTCATCATAGATATTGCTGTCCCACCAGAAGATAAAAGCATACATGAGGTACAAGTGGAAGACTTCACATTGTCTAAACCTAACCTCGGAAAGACCACAATGTAGGTGGAGGCAAACCTTCTCGGAATCGCGTCGGTGAGCGCACAAGGATGGCCAAGGATGGAAAATACAAAGCAGCCTTGAAGGTTGAGAACCAACAATTGAGGTCGTACATTTCTAGCTTGATGCATGGCACCCCGAATGTCTCGGCCTTACCACCAAAATTGCTAGATCTCCCGTAGAGTAGAATCATCAACAACTGATAACATACGGAAAACACTTGAGAGATCAACTGGAGGAGTTTGTTCTCAAAGGGTGATGTATACTGGAAAATCTATACCAGTTACGGGATAGAGCACATGGACTTCGTGCAGAGATTCAGCAATTAGAGCAAAGAATTGTGGAAGAGAGGTCTGAAGACAAGACCACAATTGCAGACTTGCAATTGGCATATCAATCAGTCTACTCAGAGGAAAACAAGCAACATCTCTTTGCTTGGAAAGAAAGGCTGGCGTACAAGGTGAAAGCCTATGATGCCCATTCAGTAGAATTGATTGACTATCGACGAGTGGTCGCAATATTATCAACTTCGCAAGAACGTTGGTAATATCCTTTCCTTGCATAGAATATCAGCGCGAGGGAGGAGAATACATTGAGATGGTTACTATACAAAATTAATTAAGAGATGTCATCCACAACACCTTCCTTGATGATCCAAACGGTTGCAAGTTGACCAAAGTGGCAGCATTGTCAACCAAGTTCGATGAGGTAGCTGCCCAATGTATAGACTTCCAACATCAGCTCATGACAGGCGAAGTAATGTTCAAGCGCCACGTCATCATTTTGTAGAGCATTAACTCCCCCGAGGCTGAAGAAGTCAACGAATGGATAGAAACACTATTGACTAATGGTGAGTTGTAAAGGCACCAAGAAGGACGTCCTACCCTCCAAATGGCATTTATGATACTTGAAGTTGACTTGATGCTTCTTTCCAAGTCAACTCAAGAAGACATTAAATGTAATTGGAGTTAACTTGATGCCCCTTTCCAAGTTAACTCCCCATCCCACAAATCATGCATTGTCAGATCCCACTAATTAAGGATGTCTAATTGGCTTTCATAATATTTGGATTTTAGATCTCCACTAATCGTGGATGTCTATTTTGGAGGCATACTTTGTATTAAAGTTCACCTTTAGTTTAGTTTCAGTCAACTGAAGTAGTTTCCAGTTGACTCTTTGTGTTTAGTTTCAGTTAACTGAAGTAGATTTCCAATTAACTGTTTGTGCCCCCTTTTTAGGAATAAATCTTGCTAATTGATTGGCAAGAAGTCATTGTTAACTCAAGGAGATTTTGGGGTTACCCACTCCTTTGAGTTCTATAAATAAGAGCCTTGGGCTCATTATTTGTTTAACCTTTACTTGCTATGCAAAATTGCTGCGCCATTGTTGCCAACAACTTTTGAAAGTGAATATTTGTTCACTCTTGGATGAGAGTTCATTGGTTGATTGTAATTGTGCATGATTTCGTGCCTTTGCTGTCCCAATCTTTGTAATTCGTTTAGAAAGCTTGAAGAAAGAAATCAAAAGGCACATGCAATTTGATCTAAGGATTTGAGTTCTTCCATAACATCTTTGTGTTTAAATAGCTTGTTGTTTCATTTCCCTCCTTGGATAGGGGTTCCTCCTCCTTGGATATCTGTTACTAACGGTTATCATTTGTTGTTGTCTAATGGATTGTCTTTCAACCTATACTTCGGATAGGGGTTTCTCCTCCTTAGCAAGTTTGTCGGCCAAGACGTCGTAATTTGTTGTTTCTTGTAAGTCGTTTCCTAGCCCATACCTCGGATAGGGGTTCCTCATCCTTGGAAGGTATCAGATCCAACTTACCATGAAGAGCGTTTGCTTGTATAAAACCTTATCCCAGCATATATCCGAGAGTTCAGAGCCTCGGCCATATTCTAAGGAGACGACAGATTCAAGTGATCCAACTAATCCATTCTCGCTTCTATGCCCTCATACTCTGTTTACCTTGAGGAGATAGGATAGATCAAAAGCTAGAATAGTCGTAGTTAAGATCTGCCGAAACCAGAGAAAAAGCTTAGCTATGGCGCATTGTGTTTGTGCACCCTTGTGTCCTACCACTGAGTACAAAAATATAGGAACCTTAGTCTACTCTACCCTCTCTTACGCATTACATCAGCAAAGAGGGACTTCTCCTCTTTAAATAACGAAGAAGTGTTGCAAAACATTTGTAATAGCTGAACGTTTACAATTAGCACTCCAAAGGTGCTAATTTAAATGCCAACACTGTGGATGGTACTACTCCAAGTTGCTCAGTATCTTTCGGTATATTTGGGGGGAGGGGGGGGAATCTTGAACACGAACAGGAGTGCCAAGATGTTCTAGCCAACTGTCAATTTGAGGTATGTATTGGCAACTCCTCTACTGTGGCTACTCTAGGTGAGGCTATAGGGGTGGTGGTTTGAATCTCCTCAGCTACTGCAATCGGTACCTTTGGAACTATGGTCTGAGTCTCACCATCTGTGGATGCTACTTCGATTGTGTGTGTATCTATGTTTGTGCCGTTAGCTGTAGATGAGGATATAGCAATCTATTCATATTCTTCGTTGCTATCCTCGTCTTCCCTTGCTATTACTTTTTGCTTCCTTTTTCTTTTCCTTGATTTTGTTTTGTTGCCTGTGTGTCTAATGTGGTCAATTGGAATACTATAGGCCATGAACTGTCATAGTGGTCACTGGCTGAAATTTATCCCAATTTGGCGAGAAACACTTGGGTATACATGGCGTCTAAAAACAAATCAATTGTATGTTAGATCATGTAGAATGCCTTGTGTCTGCATGCTAAAAATTTTCATTCTTTCTGACAAATAGTGTGTCCAGTTGTAGATTTTCCCAATGCTGAGGTCGATGATGTAATCCACCATCCATATGGCTATTTCAGGCGCTCGGTTGGACCTTGTCAATCTGCATTTAATTTGGTCCATGAGGCAATTCCACTTTGTGTTTTCCAACATTTGTTTATGCAAGCCCCTATTACCTGATGGTATCTTTTTCCTTCTAGGTTAAATCTTTCCTACAAATTCTTTTAATAACCTCATTTTGTTTCAAGGACATTTTTGCTATGGGTTTGGCAATTATAGTTCTTGAGGATGGTATCTCAAAAACCCTTCTAAAATCATTCAGCTAGAATGATACGGAAATTGAGCAACCCATGTATTCTACAAAGATTCTATGTGTATACTGGTTACAATTGATCACCATTGCTTTTAAATAGGGTTCAAAGTCTCGTGAATTAAAGAAAGGGAATTGTGTAGCCTTGTCTACTTGATTGTGCTGGAGTGTGAGTTTCAGTGGATGGTTGTGAACATTGTCTTGCCACCACATTCTGCATTCACTCCTCGTAAGGCTTTCCCATGTTGAGTCGACATTCACATTATCATTCTTTCCTTTGTTTTCCTTGACCTTGTTGGGATCTTTGGCTTGTAAATTGCTTGTTTGCCCTTGTTGTTGCCGTTGGCATCCATCCTTTTTGAAATTTGAATTTGATGAATTGTGTGGGAATTTTTCTGTAAATATAATAGCTTGATAAATGGTAGAGTAATGTACAATCGCCTGTCATACCTTATGGAGTGGTGGTTTCCGTACATTGACTGCAACACTAGGTCGTTCGGTTAAACTTAAACTTGCCTGTCCTCCTACAGCCCGTGGAATGGTGAAATTGAGCCATACCTCGTGAGTTTCCCATGTCATTTGTATTTTTTTCTGCAGTACCTTTTGAATTCCCAGCCATAGTGTTTGAGTTCCTAGCCATATCATTTTACAGAGTGAGTGTCATACGATATGAAACTGTTGCTGCCTTCGTCGTACGATGATAAACCATCTTGTGATTGATTGTACGATAGGGGACAATGTTGGTTGTATCGTGTGACAATTGCTTGTTGGCCTTACATTCCTCCACCGTATCTTGTGATTGGTAGGCCATACGATCCTCCACAATGCTAGTCGTACTGTGTGGCAATTGCTTGTTGGTCGTATGTTCCTCCATCGTACTGTGCTCCTCCGTACTGTGCTCTGTGGTCCCCTACTTTGTATGGTCTGAAGCCCTTTGTGCTTTTCTCCTTTATGCTGTACAATATTTCCTTTGTGACCCTTTTGTCGTACGATGTCCACCTTTAGAGGCTTCTGTTTGCATTGTACGCTATGATCCTTCCACTCACCAGGTTGTACTCTTTTGGGATATGATCACCATTCTCTATTCCGTACTTCATATTTTTTCCTTGGTGATATTTTTTACTTTTTCCAATTTTGGCACTTTAATTTTTCACCTTTTTATAATAGTCAATATTTTTATATACCCACCTTTTAATTTTTTAATACTTCATGAATTTATTATTTTTTCTCCTCGGTAATTTAAATTTTTTTGCTTTTTTTCGTGTTTTGAACCTTAATGATTTTCAACTCTGACAATTTTTTAATTTTTTGCTTTTAAATTTTTCCATTTTCTTCATTTCCACTTTGTCTTTTTTGTCCCCTTCGCTCAATTTTTTCTTTTAATTTTATTTTTGAGGCTTGATCTCGTAAACCAATTATTTCAGGTCTTTTGTAATTCACAATTTCATAGTTTGTTCCCAGGTATATAATTCATGAGGCTGGATGTTTTCGAAATACCCACAGCTTTTTCCAACAGTCATATTCACAACAGGTTCCTACATATTTGAGATCAAATATTTTTGGTAACAATGGTGGATTGTCCATACCTTTATAACTTTGACTGTTGTCAATGTACATGCTCCCTCTTCACTAGTACCATTTCACTTCTTCCCCCTTGACTGTTGGTGGTGCCGCTGGATTATATACCATGTGCCATAATCCGTTAGAGGTCGGTAACGAAAGTGGTTCTATGTTGTTTTCCATTGCCCATTGAGTTATATCTTCGTTGTATTTGTCTGGTTTTGCTACAAAGTAATGCTCAACTATGAACACTGGTCGTAGGCTAGGGCCTTCTTCCTAGTCTTTTGAGTGCTCTCCTTCATGTCCTTCTTCGGCTGTCTTCGTCTCCTTCTGCTCTTCGTCTAGCTCATAGGTGATGTATCCTCTTCTTGGTCTAGAATATGGTGCTTTCAAGTGCCATATGCCACCTTGTTACTTTATCCATTCTACAAGTGGTCCAAATAAAATGGTTGTTAAGTGTTGATGAATCCTTGGCATTGCCACCCCTTCAGGTCTTTGCAGAATTGGTTTTACCTTTATGCCTGCAGGTCCTTCTGGTCTTTTTGGTATTTCCATGGTATGTTTCCCATCTGCCATCCAATCCACCATGTTGTAGTATAGTGGTGAGTATTCCCCCTTGTCATGCAAGTGACCTGGGTTCGATCCTCGACAACAACGCCAAATGTTTACTTGGTAATGGTAATTGAATGACTAATAGAGAATAAACAAAAATATATAACAACAATCATAAAACATATTAATTAATCAGACAATGCACAAAATATGTCTTGTATTCTTCATTCGTCGGATTGGCAATAGTTATAGAATACCAAAATGTATGCGGTCCCCCGACTACAAGTGCAAGCATACAATATGTGGCCAGCTGACGTTGGTTGAGGACACCAACCGTCGGCAACTACCAAGTACAACCAACCAATGGTCAGGGACTAATTACACATTAACACATTTATTTATTTATTGCATTTGGCTGACTTCATCAGAGAGGTGTTTGGTGTTGATGACTCTCCTTGAGCAAAGAGTACTTGGGTGCTATGACTTTTTAGATTATATGGGCAAATCCTTAATTGGATGGCTCACAAGCTGGCATATTTCACAAAACATCCTTTTGGGACAATTACTTTTGGTATGACTATCTATTTAATAGTGAATACACTAAAGTTCTTTCCCTTTTTCTTCTGTTTTCTTTAGGTCTTTCATCATTCTCATCATGTCTCACAAAGAGCTTGTACCAATCTTGTGTTATCATCACTTGAATCACAATCATCTTCACTTTTCCTCAAGTGGGAGGATGTTTTTGACTTTTTGTTTTCACTTTCTATGTCCATTGCCCACTTGTACACATTCTCATATAAGGTCGGAGGTACTGTTTTCATTTTCTTTCTGTTGGTAGCCTTATGCATTTTAAAAGGGCAAACAATATTTTTAATTTTTAATTTTTATGAGCAGGTCCGACCTGCTGTTGCAGCAGAAAACAGGATTGACTGCATTTGATTTGAAGGATAAAAATGATATATACAGAAGATCAAATTGCATGTTTTTCACATTCACTCCATAACAGATTAGCAGAATGGCAAAGGAGCAGGATATGAATCAGCTGATGAAGGTGATAAATCAGGCACATGTGGCAGAAATCTAAAGGGTAAAAAGATAACAGATTTGCCTGGGTGCGCTTTAAGTTTGGCCAAACCACCTTCAATCTCTAGCAAGGGTATAAAAACAGGGCTTAAGTCACAAGTTTTTCTGCCTCAATACTAGTGCACATTTTCATTGACCAAACCTTTGGTAAACTTTACTTCATCTAGAAAAAGTGGTTGAATCTCAAGTGAATTCCGCCCAAGTTTCATCAGGTGCATCTTTTGAGTGGCTTTGCCACATGTTTTCTCCTCCAGCATGCAATTTCAATGGCGTAACCATAAGATTTCTGTGCCAAGGTCTAAATGGGAATGTCTTAAGTCTGGGCACATATGTTATGTGGTTTAACCCTTCCAAATCTGTGCCTAAAACATAAGGAAAATTGACAAAGTGATTAGTGATCTGTGCCTGCAGTTCCAAAAAGTGGCTAACACTTTAGTCATTTCCACCAAAACTTTAAAAAGAGGGCAGTAAGTCATGAGGTGTGTACCAATGAGGGCTTCGACGCCTGTTTTTCCACCCAGCTTTAAAAAGTAATGTGAAATCAGACGTGAGCCACCTTTTGTCGGGTTAGACCCTAAGCTTTTTCCGACAAAGCATAGAAAAAGAGTTTAAGTGGTTGCTAACATGTGCAAGAAGAGAATTAGCCATAAAATCAAACTGGGGTGCACATTTTAAAGCTTCACTTAAACTTAAGTGTGAAGCTTAGCAAATGATGGCGCCATTTACTAAGTCTAAAAGCAAAAAATAGGAGTTAGAGCATGCAAGAGGAATTCCAATACGTATAAAAGAATAAACTTATCATTTGAAATTTACAATTGATTTCATCTCTGCTGATTCACAGCAGAAACAGAGCAATTTGTTCATATTTTTGCAGGTTTATGAAGTGACTTTCAGGAACATTTTGAAAAGTTTTCAAGAAGAGCAGTGGTATTCAAAGAGTTTCCAGTGGCTTCCCTTCATAATCTCCATTTTCTTCTAATCTGCTTTCTGTTGTAATACAGTTTATTGAATTTTCTTCTTTCAAAAAGACTGCTTTTCATTCCCAGTAGGTTGTTTGTTCAGATTTTTACTTACCAAAACCCTGGGACAGTGAAGAGGAGATATTTTATCAGCGACAAAGTTGCATAACCTACTCTACTGGTCACATGATGATCTCGCCTGACGAAGAATGTGGGTGACAAGGTCAAAGAAGCTTTTTTAGTGCTCGAGAGAGATAGGGTTTCACATTCAAGTGTTTGGCATATCATCATGCTAGGGTATAAGTGGGATTCATCACGGTTAGGGTTTTAGTTATCTTCAAAAGATTCACCAGATTTAAGAGGTTTTCTAGGCTTTTGCCATATTTTAGGGGATTTGTCAGTTGCTTCAAAGTTTCAGAGGATATTCTTACATGAATTGCTGCTCTTAGCAAGGATCATATTAGGGTTATAGTTATCTTCAAAAGATTCACCAGATTTAAGAGGTTTTCTAGGATTTGCCATATTTTAGGGGATTCGTCAGTTGCTTCAAAGTTTCATAGGATATTCTTACATGAATTGCTGTTCTTAGCAAGGATCATATTAGGGTTTTAGTTATCTTCAAAAGATTCACCAGATTTAAGAGGTTTTCTAGGATTTGCCATATTTTAGGGATTCGTCAGTTGCTTCAAAGTTTCAGAGGATATTCTTACATGAATTGCTGTTCTTAGGAAGGATCATATATGGCAATGACTATTTCTATGGTTATATTTTTGAGCAATGGATGAGAGCCTATTTTAGGCCATTTATGTATTATTAGTTTGTTTTAGATTAGGTTTTCTTTAAAGTTCATTTCTTTCTGCTTTTTCTGTAGCTTGTGGATAGGTTTGCTTGAAGACAATTCTTTGTGGAATATTTAATTATTATTCTTAAATCCCTAAAAACAATTTTTTTTATAAGCTATAAGTAAGTGCTTTGAGCTCAAAACAACTTAATGGTAGTTGAAGCAAACTAATGCTGCAAAAATGATTATTCAGCTAATGTGCCAAATGTTTATTGCTGAATCTACTAAAATGATTATAACAAGAATTTATACAGAGTAAACAGTATAGACAAGATAGTTCATATCAGCAATCAAAAGTGCTTCTCTTCATTCATGTGCAATTACAATATGTTCGGGATAGAATGCTTGTGGTCCTCGATGAAGTATACAAACATAATATTTATAGGACATCCGACGGTTGCTAAGAACTACCAACTGTCAACAATTCGTTCTACAACTGCCGATTACATCAACTTAGAATTATTTATTTTGCCGATTACAATATGATTTACTTAAAATATTTGGCTGACTACATGAGCCTCCCCAAAAAGAAAGTCGTCTTCTAGATGACTGGCAAACAAAATTGGGAGACAACAATAAAATACACTATTTACTGAGGATGGGTGAGAAGACATCCTTGGAGACAGGTGGATGGAGGTCAGAGTGGAAGTTTATGAAATGAGTTGGCAAAGTCGATAAACTTCCTTTGTTCGCAGCTTGAGATGATGTGCTACTATCAACTCCCTCTCTCTGGCCACCTTCACCATTTGCGCAACCTCTGTCAATTGATGCTTGATCCTCTCAATCTCTTTGCCCTTATCCTCAATCTGACTGTTCTTCTCTGCCAATTCTATATCCTTGGGAACCACTTTTTCCTTTTTAGCCTCAGTAAGGTGTGTTTGTTGGGCTAGTTGTTCTTGGAAGTGCTGAGTAAGTGCATCAACCTCAACATGCACCTTCTGGGATATGGATATAGCCTCATCTATTTTTTTGTTAAGCTGAATATTGGATACATGTCGGCGCTTCAACTTGTAAAATAGCTCCTTGAATGTAGTCTCCATGCTAAAGAGAGCTGAAATTAGCTTCGCCTCTCTCCCCCCAAGAGTAGGCTTGGCGAGGTACCATGCCATCATCATCTCGGCCATCTCAATTTCCGTCCATTCTCTGGACACCAAGAGGCTAGTAAATTCACCCTCACAGCTGGTCTGCATAAATGCAAGAATGCGTTGGGCCTTGTGCCATGCCAATGGGGAGTGGACATGGTCCAACCTACAAGAAATGTGAGCTACTTCCTATATAACTGCATCCATAGGCTTCAAATCTTGAATATATCGCTAGATAGTACCCAATGGATCAGTCTCATTGGGTTTGGCAATCTTGATGACTATATCTTTTGAATCACTAGATTCTTTCTCTAGAACAAGGAGGTTTGTAGTCGTGGGTGATGTTCGCGTGACTATAGGCAATTGTGGTGCCAACGAAGGCTCCCTTTTTTGTATAGGATCTGGCTTTGCAATAGGTGTAATAGACTTTGCATTGGGGCATGGCTGTGTACTCTTGCCAGTGGGCTACATCACACTAGACTGCTTGGTAGCCATCTCAATGTTCTCAGGTGAGCTCGGAGGGGGAAACTCTTGAACATCAATGGGAGTGCCAAGGAGTTCTATCCAATTGTCAATCTGTTCTGAGGGTATTGGCAAGTCCTCTAGAACCAATGAGGCAGGCAACTCATCGCTAACAGGAATGTTCTCCATTACCACTGGAACTGATGGGGCTATGGGCTCAACCTCGGTGGTAGGGGTGTTTTGCACTGGAGTTGCAATTGGAATTGTTGGGGCTATGGGTTGAGTCTCAGCCTCTGCAGACACTACTTCAACTGAGTGAGTGTTTATGGGTGTGGTGCCATCTATAGAAGAGGATAACACAATTGGCTCGTAATCCTTGTTACTATCCTCACCTTCACTCGATGTTGCTTTTTATTTCCTTTTCCTCTTGCTTGGTTTTGCTTCCTACCTTGAATTTTCCTGAGTGTCCAAACTAGTCCAACGGAATACTATGGGCCATGAAGTGTCATAGTCGACAACCGGCTATAATTTGCCCAATTTGGTAGCAGGAATTTGGGTGAAGGTGGCATCCAAAAATAGGGCAATTGCATGTTGGGTCATGTAAAATGTCTTATGTTTGCATGATAGAAATTCCCTTATGTGCCCTGATAGATATTGTGCCCAGTTATAGATTTTGCCTAAGCTAAAGCCAATTATATAGTCCACCATTTAGATGGCTATATTAGTTGCTCGGCTAGATCTTGTCAATCAACATTTGATTACGTCCATGAGGCACTTCCATTTTGTGTTTGTCAATATTTTCTTACGCAATCCTCTATTGCTTGCATGCTAGAGAATGTCCTTTTTGTTTTGAGTTAAATCTGGCCTACATATTCTTTTAATGAAAGCCTCTTTTTGTTTTAGTGTTATTTTTCTTGAAGGCTTAGAAATAATAGTTCCTGACAGTGGCACCCCAAAAACCCTTTTGAAATCTGCTCGCTGGAATGCTATGGTTGCTGAACAACCCATATATTCGATGATGGATTTATGTGCATACTGATTATAATTTATCACCATCGATTTTAAATAAGGTTGAAAGTCCAATAATTAAAAAAAGGAAACTGTGCAGCCTTGCCTACTTGGGCATGTTGGAGGGCAAGTTTCAATGGATGATCGTCGACATTATCCTACGATCATGCTCGACACTCACTCCTTGTAAGACTCTCCCATGGCATGGAGTCGGTTGTTATATTGCCATTTTTTCCTTTGTCCATTTTTCTCAACGCTGATGAAATCTTTGGCTTGTAAATTGCTCATTTGCCTTTGCTATTGGTGTTGGCATCCTTTGCTTAGTGTTGTAGTTTTCTTCAAAAGATTCATCATCCTTAAAATTTTTTGGAGGTTTCACCATATTTCAGGGGATTTGTCAATTGCTTCAAAGTTCTAGTGGATATTCATATATAAATTGAATTTCTTAGCAACAATCATATCTAACAATTGCTATATCGAGGCAATGGATGAGAGTCTATTTTATGCTTTTTGTGTATTATTAGTTGTTTTAGATTAGGTTTTCTTTAAAGTTCATTTTTGTCCACTTTTCCTATAGCTTGTGGATAGGGTCACTTTAGAGTAATTCTCTTTGGGATGTTTAATTATTATTCTTAAATCCTAAAGCAATTCTTTGTAATCTATAAATAATTGCTTTGAGCACATAAACTCTTAATGATAATCGAAGTCAAATTATGTTGCAAAAAATGTTATTCAGTTGAAGATATTGTAGAACTTATGTTTATAATTTCATGAATTGAATTAAATGTAGATTGTAGCATCAAGCATTGTATTGGCAATATTGTCTACCTAGCCTATGGCTTTGTATACAACTTAATTGTTTAGTTCTTGAAATTATGTGTTGTTAATGTATGTGTTTTATTCCTTTCAAATATATTGTCTGCAGCAGAATATTCGTCTTTGCTTTAGCTACTAGGAATTTGAATCTATTCATGCATTGATAATCTTGTTTTCCTTAATATTTGAAAATTTGGTTTACAAGGCTTGACTACTGACAGTTTGATGTATGCATCTAGGGCAAACACATAGACATTTAATCAAACCCTCTAGTGAAACATTGTGTAGCGTGCTTATTTGTATATTTTTTCTATAGTTTTAGTCTAGGGTTAGTTTTAGGTTTAGTTAGATCTCAAGGATCTTCCCCACAAAATTTGAAAAATTATTTTGCTGTGCACAGTTCCATTTTGTGTTGTCCCACAAGAGACAAACTAAAATGCTAACAATTTTGTAGTGAGGGTATCAACCCTTCAATGAACCATCATTTTTGTAGCCCATAGACTACTTCCTTCTCCAATTTGCTTAGCAATTCCTTGACCCTCTTGTTATAGGTTCATATTTTTTTACACTTACCTTGTTGGGTATTATAAATTTTGACGACAATCTCATAATTTTACCTCAAGAGTTTGACCCCTTGCTCAAATGTGTTCATTAGCTTGTCTGATGTGGCTTTTTGATGTTTGGAATATTGGTATCCTAGTCGATCTCACTTGTAGTGCCGTTGGTAAACATCTCATCTAATACCTTTAGTCTATCTGCCCATTTGTAGTCCATATAGTAATGCATGTTTACAATTCCTTAGAGGGTCTTCAAATCCATTTCCGTTGAACTTCAATAGCTTTTTCCTTTCAACATTTGGACTTGAAGGAGTCACCATTGCTTGATGTGATTGCAGCACTTGGAACCTCTTCCTTAGGAATTTTGGTTGAGATCTTCCTTTGCTCCTTGAGCACTTCTAGACATGTCTCAACCCTCAATCCTTTCAGGGACTTTGGTAATCTAGACACTACTAGTACAATGCTCCAGTTCTCAACTTTTGGCTCCAACCCTTTGTTTTGGGGTCTTAGGCTTAGGTTCCTCAGTCATCAATTTTTGGATGCCTTAAAGATTGCTTTTGTATACTTACTGCTCTTCACCTACCAAGAAGCCCTTGGATTCTGTTTCACCACAAAAACTTTCCTCATCCAGAGGGGTCTCAACTGACCCTGGAGATTACGTTTTTTCTTCTAACCAAACTTGATCAGCAAGATTAGTGCACCCTTCTTTAGGAAGAGGGAGTTCTTGGCAATCTCAACCCACTCTTCCTTCGTATGCTCTTGAACTGTGTTTAACATACATAGTTGGTTGGGTACTCTCATGTCCTTATTCCAAAGAATTCAAACTATGTCTCCTAGAGACTTTGGCTATAGGTTCCACTTTGGTTCCAATGATGTAATTGTATTGACAAATTTTCTTCATTTAGTGTTCTTCATTCTCTTTGTTCCACTAGTTTGAGAGATTGTCTAATCTCTTGGTCCTAACCACATTGTGGTCTCTTTCCGCCTTTGTTGGGGTCTAAGGGCATTAATTTGTTAAGTCTGACGTGACTTCTTAAAGGCAGTAGTGCCACTGTTTACTTCTTAATCTGATAATCATAAGACTAACAATTGCATAAGTGAACATAAATCACAATGCATATAAGATTGGGTAACAGATGTATGACTGTTGAAGCTTCATCCATATGGAGTTCCTTACAGATAAGTATACCAAGGATGACCAGCCAAGGATTAGACATGTTCCCCATCTACAAGAAGCATATTTACACAGCAATTGCCAAACATATACAACCTTTGACAATCACCGAGAACTAACTCCTAACAACTACTCGCATGCTGACAAATGACTAAGAAAACATAACAAATTAATTTTATGGACTACACTAGTTAGTCTGGATCTAGGAATTGAGAGTTTTGTGGCCAGGAAGGGTCCTATGAATCAACAGATTAAAGCTTTGTCTTTGAGAGTCCAGAGTTGGCTTTCCATTTCATCCACAATGAATGAAAGTTTTGGGGAAGTGTCCATTTTAAAATAGCATCCATTTTTCATGTTTGGATGGAAAGGAAGACTTGGTAGTCTTTGTGAACTCATGCTTTTGTAGAAAGAATTTCAGATCTGCTGTATATTTTGAACGATTTTCATTGACTATTATATTGCTGTCATTTATACCCATTGGCTTCCTCTCTAAAAAAAGTAATTCTACTATGATGCTGATGAGGGAGTTTGACTTAGTAAATTAGAGTGAAGAAGAAAAACTATAGTTGTGGGACCTTTTTTGAGTCTTTGCATGAAGGGGTTCAACTTACATTGACATATTTAGTTTAATCCAAATAAGATAACTTTGGTACAATCCACAGCTATTTACAAGGACCTCGTACAAGGAAATTATCATAGACAAAAGTATTTGGAAAAAAGAATAAAATAATAACATTGAGGTATAAATAAATTCATGTCTTTTTGGATTCCCAGTATGCTGAAATTGCTAATAGGAATATATAGACAGACGCAGTGTTTTGAATTGTGAGATTCAGAGAATGTAGTATCAGAAGTGTAAAGATGCAGGGGCCTCCCAAACTTCTGATGAGTCACATCTTTATTCTGTACATAGGTGGGGTGTGGTATCAAAACCATTTAGATTTACCTTTGACAAGTGGTGCCTATTCTGAATTGAATTTGTCTATGTCATCAGGATGCTAATCTGGAATATTGCGACAGAAAATAGTAAATACCCAATATTTTGAATCCGTTGGCTTGGCATGAAAGGGGGAATTGACATGGATTTTACTGCTTGGCACCCAACTTTCTCTTGGCTGTGTATCACCTGGATTGAGTAATATTCTTCTTGGATATTGGCATCCAATTGCATTTTGTTTCTCTCCATTTGAGCTGTTTCTGCGTAGTGGGTTCTCTAAGTCCAGTTGGTTTAGGCTTCTTCCAAGAAGATCTTTGCTTCAGAACATTTTGAATATGTGTGTTCATTTTGAATGCCTCATTTTAAGCAGATCAATCACATGATTGTGGTTTCTTTTTACATACATGAAATGTTAGGATCAAGAGAACCAAGCTGCAATATTATTAACTACAGAAAGCCTTTGTACCTTAGAAGAAAATATTTTCTGCTGCATAAAAAGATGTTAAATGGTAGTATGGCTCATGCAATTAATTAAACTTAGAACTTATTTTCTCTCAAAATTGAATGTTTCTAGTATTAACAATTTAACACCTCCCACGTGCTTTTTCTTTATCAGATGAGCATGCTGAGCCATTAAGCTGGGATCTGAGGGTATACATAGCCCAAGATATATCAAGGGGAATTGAATATCTTCATGATGGGGTATGTTTGCGAGCTTAAGGCATACAGTGGCTTCTTATTGCATTTTGCAGGAGTATGAACTAAAAAGGCCTTAAGAATAGAGCATTTGGTAAAGTACTACTACATATAGTAAATCTAATTTATTTTTGACAGGCAGTACCATCAGTAGTGCACCGGGATATAAAATCTTCAAATATTTTGTTGGACCGTTCTATGAGAGCCAGGGTATGTTGGTTACTTTCACTGTGCTATCCCTAGAAATTTCTAATTTGCTTCTCTGATATTGTATTTCCTCATTTAGTAGGCTATGCATAAAAGATATGACATTTTGATCCATAATTTTACTCATCAGTTTCTCTCTCATGCTTATTTTCCAGTAGGTCTACAGTATAACTGTTCTGCAACCTCTTTTTATTAGCATTTTATTATTTTAATGCTTAACTGATTTGACTTTCATTTTAACTCCTAAACTGTCCTGAACTTCAGAAGTGTTGACATGGTAATCTGCTATGATTGCAAAGATCTAAATTCCATTGGTCCTTTTTGAATCTTTGTTTAATCAGGTAGCTGATTTTGGGCTTTCTAAGGAGGAAAAGCTTGATGGTCGTTCTTCAGGTCTCAAGGGGACATTTGGCTACGTTGATCCTGAATATGTATCATCAAAAACTTATACAAAGAATAGTGATGCATACAGCTTTGGCATTCTGCTTTTTGAACTGATCGCAGCAAGGAATCCACAACAAGGGCTCATGGATTACATAAATCTTGTAATATCTATCAACTTTCTAATCATCTCTCTGTGGCTGAAAAAATCAATCCTCGGAGCTTTAGAATTTATTTTTGTTGCCCTCTTACTGCTTTCTATTAGTTATAGTAGATGATAATCTGTTATCTCATATGAGAATTTGATGTTTCCCTAGAGGCCTTGGTCTATCATGGCATCTATTATAAAACTACCAGCAGCTTTTCAAGTCTTCGTTCAAGAAAAAATTATTAGGATGATTTGCTATGAACTTTTAGCTAAATTTCCAATGGCATACATAAGTCAATTATAAGATTCTTGTTCTATTGACAAAAGTTAAAACATGTATATTCTGTGTTTTGTTTTATTCTGATGTGAACAATGCTCTTGCCTTCAGCATTCGGGTCACTCATTTAGCTACTTTTGATGAAACAGGCTGCAATTAGTGCAGATGGAAAAGCTGGGTGGGAAGAAATAGTTGATGCACGGTTGAATGGGAAATATGATATTGAAGAAGTCAGTTCTGTAGCTGCCATTGCTTACAAATGTGTGCAAAAAGACCCAAGGAAACGACCAACTATGAGAGATATTGCACAGGCTTTATCTAGGATAAATGAGTATAGACACACTAATAACCATAATAGGGCAATCAATTCAACTGTGGAGGAGGAATGTTTCGAAGATATGGAAAATGGAGAGCTTACAAATATTGATTTTGACAAGACAAATGGCATGGCAAAGACATTGGATGTTTAGGTGCTCGTGCAAATACAGGTTGAAGGATTCAAAAGATTTGTTTTTGCCGCAGCTGATTATGTAACCATTTTGCACCTACAATGAAGTAGCAATTTTTTTTGACAGTTTCTTCATCAAAGGAAAAAATTGTATATTAGTCAGAAATAACATTCCATTTCTAAAACAGAACTTTTTTTGAATTTACTCTCTCCATTGATGAATAGAATGTCAAAATCTGTATATTTCTGATACAAAATATCAACATCCAATATGTCATGTTGCATTATGACATAATTAAGGCACTTAAGTGTGCCAATGTGTAGGTAAACATGGCACAATGTCCATATTGGTTTGTATTGATCTACAATTGTCAAATGTAGATTATTTTCTTTTTGTAATGCTTCCTTACAGGTCTTCTTATGAAGTAAGAAGAAAGATGATAACATGTCACGTAGACAATTTGGATTAAAAAATCTCCATATCAAAGGATAATCTAAATTGCTTGTAAAATGAGATATTGAACCCACTGGTAAAGAGTTTCCATGTAACTCATTTAAAAAAGTATATATATATAGCATGAGACTATAAATTTGCAAGTTTGTATAACAAATGATAAAAAGGTCAGAACCTTAAAATAGTAACTTATTTTATGTGAGATACAAAAATATAAATTTGTTTCTTATTCAATAAAGAGCGAGCATCATAATTGCATGATGGCTTGCGAAATGCCTTGAGCTATTGAATTCATAGGATGATGGTATGTTCTGTTCCTCTTTAGGGAAAACCCTAGTTACGGGAAATATAATACTATCAACAAATTAGTTTTTTCTTACCTAGGGACTTATGTAGATATCGGTAAGAGTCTTTTACTCGGGAACATTTGGTTTTCACAGTCCATACTAGTGATGTAGAGCTCTTTTGGTGAAAGTTGTGTAGCAATTTCGAACATTGATTATCAAGATAACTTATGCAATAGTTGCAGTATTAGCATCAAGGTTATAACACAATAAAAAATGAGAGGAAACGAATATATATATATATAAGGTGAGTTGTTCTTTTTTCCCTTGTTCTCCAGAACAACAAAGAGCAAAGATAAAATGCAGACATCAGAGCAGCAAGATGACAACTAAAAGAGTAGAATAAGAAGAATTTGGAGTGTCAGACAACAGACAGCAAGAAGTTAGCTTATATATATATATATAAAAGGTGAGTTATTTTTTTTCCCTCATTCACCAGAAGAACAAAGAGCAAAGAAAAGGGCAGACATCAGAGCAGAAAAAATGACAAATAAAAGAGTAGAATAAGGAGAATTTGGAGCATCAAACAGCATACGGCAAGAAGTTAGCTTGAAAGATTTCCGCCTTCAATTCAGTTCATTTTTCCACCTTGCAAGCATGGTTAATCATTGAGAATTTCCCCAATGGTAGCACCAATGTAAATATCTGTCTTGTGTTGCTAAAAGGATTAAGTCTCCTTAAAGTTCCACTTGGGCTAAGTTAAAGGAGAAATTCCACTTGGCATCATCATCCGAAAGTTGCACTTAGCATCCAGAAAAAAGGATAAGTTAATGAAGATTTCTGCCTCATCTGGGACACTAAATGCTTCTGTCATAGTTAAGCTATGGGAAATATCTGCCTCACACTTGAAAAGTGGTAATAACAGAAAATTGTGCCTAGGCGCACATAAAAGACGGCAAAACCAATAGAAACTTCCGCTTAAGCTCAAAAAAAGGGGCTAAGTCAACAAAGGCACATGCCAACTCCACTTTTTCCATGACATAGACCCTCCTAGTGTGCACTGTCTTCACTTGAACCCAGTGTAAGCAATCCTAGCATGCGCTACGCTTGGCTCAGCCAACACAAGGCTCTGCCTTGCCTTGAATGTGGTAAACTCAACCCAAAAGTTTGTCTAGGTGCACATTTGGCATGGCCTAGCTGCTTGGAAGTTACTACCTCATGTATGTTGGCTAATACATCTAAAGCAAGAGCTTGATGTATTTTATGGCAGCTTAAGTGATAGGAGGATGAAAATAAATGCTTGGGTCTACCATTGATAGGGTTTTTTCCATTTGAATATTTTGATCAATTTATATTGGAAACTTATGACATATGATAGGATCAAAAGCATTGAGGTGTGGTTTAGCTTAGGGTATGTTGTTGATGTAGGTTTCCTATCTCCATAGGGTGCAAAGACATGACATCCAATTGTATATGGCAGCAATCTGAACTAGGAATGATTCCAACTAGTACAATTTTGCATTTGTTGGTATCTAAATTTTTTACCCCTAAAAAACTATGTTTAATCATATTTGTAATCAAATGTTAGGGCATTTTTGTCACATCAATATCAATTATGTTATCTTTCTTGTCAAAGTGGTCAAATCCTTAGGTGTTAGTCTTTCTTGGTCTACTAATGACGTATGGGAAGCTCCAGCTCGGTCTCTATTAAAATAATATTTAGTAATTAACTAATTAATGCTCAATATGTTGTATTATATTGTAATATTCTAGATAAGATCGTTTCTTCGATCTTCTTCAGTTTCTTTCTAGAAACTTGTTGTTTTTGTATCTTTGTAAATTCTTTATATTCTTTATATTGAAGCATTTTGCTTCTTGTAAATATATCAATATTTGAAATCTTTGCTGCTCTCCGTTTCATGGTATCAAAGCCAGATTACTTTGGGTGCCAATTTTTTTGTTTTGATTTTTGAGAATTTTTTTAGTGGGTTTCCTGAATATAGTCGTGTTTTTTGTTTCGAGAAGAAAAAATTGTGATTTTCTCATTTCCTAAATAAAATCACATTTTTTTTCAAATCGCGTGACCTTGTGGGACTTTCCGAGCACAATTTTTTTTTGTCCTCAAAGCGGACTTTAAAAACCCTTACTTGGGCGTGTTTTGTCCTTTTCTTTGGTGCATTTCTAAGCGCGTTTGTTTCTTTTCGTTTCTGAAAATCGCGTGCCTCTCGAGTCTTTCTTTTGCATGCGATTTCAAGCGCGTTTTTTTGCCTACACTCTGCTCGCATGACACTACTTTTTGTGCTTTTTGACGTCTGCGTAGTCGCGTTTTGTCATCGTTTTTGGGTGCAATTTGTCTTCACTTCTGGGCGTCATTTTTGAAGTTCTTGGGTGCGATTTTTTTGCTTCTTGGCGTGCGACCTTTGTATTACTACACATGTTTTTTTGCACTCAAGCACGTGTTTGTGGGTGGCCGTTTTATCTGGCATGATTTATCTTTGAATTAGATTCATGGTGTCTTCTTATGCACGGGTTTTGTATTTTTCAAAAAATTTATATCAAAATCGACTAGGGTTTTGAAATAAATCCTTTGTTTCAAGCCGAATTTTTTTTCTAACAATAGATTATTTCTGGGTTTTTTGTGAAGATTTCTAGGTTGTCATCAGTATTTTCTAGGTGCCTTGTAATCCATGCATTGGGATTGTGCAAGCGGGTTTGTCTTGAAATTTATGCCTGAAATTGCCTTAGCTTTCAATACACTATAATTCATGTCTTGGGTTCCGTGCATTCAATTTTTTGAGCGTCTTTTGTTTATCTCATTTTTTCGTGCTTCAGAAAGTGTGAAAGATGGCATCTTTGACCAACATTATGTTGGAAGGCAGTTAGTGATTCAATGGCAGAAACTATAATACCTGGAAGCAGCGAATCATGACTATTTTTGAATATAGGTGTCTTGATCAAATTGTTCTAAGCGCTGCTACTCATCCCACAATGATAGGTAAATACTAAGAAAAGTTTGATGAGCAAAATTGTGAAGCGGTGATGCTCATTAAACTTTCTGTTACTGATGATCAACTTCCACAAGTTCTGTTTGACAAATCAGCTATTGAGATTTGGGAGCATTTGAAAACCTTGCATGAGACCTCCGACAAGAGCCATGTGTTCTTTCTAAAGAACCAGTTGTTCTCCATCATGATGGATGAGAGAATGTCCTTTCAGGAGCATCTGACAAAGATTCGGGACATTTGTGATCAATTGGAGGTGACTGGACGAAAGATGGAGGAAGAAGACATGGTAGTAATCACTTTGAAAAGTCTACCGAAGTCTTATGAGCACTTTGTTGAAACTCTCAACATTACATCGACTAATGTTGATTTGAAGTTTCCAGAGCTTTGTACTAAACTCTTGCAACATGATCGTTGGAGATAGCAGTTTGGTAGTAGTGCTTCTTCGTCCTCTACAGAGCAAGCTTTTGTAGCCAAGTCTCAACGTAAGAATAAAGAGACAGGTTAGCTTTCGTAGCAGAAAGGCTCAGGTCAACCTCAGGGAAACCCCAAGAAAAAGAACATTCAGTGTAATTACTGCCACAAATATGGTCATATGAAGAAGGATTGTCATCAGCGTTTGGCTTCTGAACAGAAGTAGGGAGGGTCTTAGCCAAAAGCAAATGTTGTCGAGCACACTGAGCAAAAGGAATTTGTCTTTTACGCTTTTATGGCTAAAAGACGTATAGATCATGTGAAGTCCCCTACCTAGTACATTTATTCAGGTGCTTCGTGACACTTCACCCATCAGCGTGATTGGTTCACAGACTTCTCTCCTTTCAGTGACTCAATTAGTTTTGGAGGAGGTGAAGAGTATACCGTTGTCAGCAAGGGCAACGTTCAGATTCAGTTTGGTGGGAGGAATCTCATATTCCTTAATGTATACTATGTTCCTGGCATGGAATTGAACCTTCTCTCTGTCAGTCAAATTATTTGGCACTCTCCTCAGTTGGATGTAGTATTCAGTGCACATAAGTGTTTGATTGTTGATCAGGAGACTCGAACCATTGTGGTAGTTGGCATTGAGGATCACGGTCTATATAGACTGGTGGATACAGGTGATTCTCCAGAGTTAGCCATGGCAGCTAGAAATTCTTACATCGCCAGTCTTTGGCATCAGCATTATGGGCACTTAAATGTGCACTATCTCTCTTAGCTAGCTCGGGAGGGAATTGTAGCTGGTTTACCTGAGATCTAGACTCAACATCATGGAGTTTGTGGAGCTTTTCAGACTGGGAAGCAACACAGGACACCGTTCCCAGATGGTGACTCATGGCGAGCCTCCAAGGTACTACAATTGGTTCACGTTGATGCATGTGGGCCAATGAATACACTTTTTGTTATTGGTTGCAGGTATTTCTTACTTTTTGTTGATGATTTTAGTCATAAAATGTGGGTGTACTTTCTTAGAAATTAGATGTGTTTATTGTATTTTAGAAGTTTAAGTCCTTAGTAGAGAAAGAGTTTGACTGTTCCATAGTCACTCTTAGGTTAGATAATGGGGGGGAATTTTGTTCTACTGCTTTCTCCAACTTCTGTGATATATATGGCATCAAATGCCAGTTAAACACAACCTACACTCCATAGCAAAACGGTGTTGTAGAGCTACTCAACCACACAATCATTGAGATGGCCTGCTCCATGTTACAACACATGAGTGTTCCTAAGAAATTTTGGGCAGAAGTAGTCTACATTGTCATCTATCTTCTTAATTGAGGTCTCCTACACAGGCTGTTAAGGGTAAGACCCCTGAGGAAGCTTGGACTGGTCACAAACCTTGAATTAGTCATCTGAAAATCTTTGGCCCTTTAGCATATGTATGGATTCTAGATGCCAAGCGCTCCAAGTTGGATTCCAAGAGTCAAAAGCTTATGTTCACAGGGTACAGTGACAACCATAAGGTTTACTGGTTGATTGATGTAGACACTGATCATCTCATCTTCAGTTGAGATGTTGTCTTTGATGAAGAACGAGGACCCTTTCACCTTTCCTCGTCTATGCAGCAATCTGAGGATCAACCTTTGAAGGCTTCCGATTTGGGTGTTCATCTTCCATTAGGTCCACTTGATGGGAGGGATGATGCATATTCTATTTTTGATGATGCTCAACCTGATTTTCCTTTGAATGATGTTGATCTTCTACTTGCTAACCTGTTCTAGATCCAATACTAGTTCCATCTCCTCCTCATGCATCTAATGTTGGCACTTCTACTCTCCGGCCAAAATGGTGGGCTAAGACTATTGGTGATCTTCATGATGATGAGCTCATTGAGGGTAGATCGTCCAAAAACAAGAGCAACCAACATCATACAGTTAATTTTTCTCTCGTGGCCAACATTCACAGTGTTTATGAGCCTCAGACATATTCATAGGCTAAAGGAATTCCTGAGTGGGAACAAGGTATGGAGGCTTAATATCATAGTCTTTAGAAGAATAACACTTGGGTCCTTTCAGATCTTCCTCCAGGGAAGAATCCCATTAGCTACAAATGGGTGTATAAGGTTAAGTACAAAGCTGACAGAACCCTTGACAAGTACAAATCTTGTCTCATTGCAAGGGGGTTCTAATAGAAGGAAGGCATTGACTATGAGGAGACTTTTGCTCCTACAACCAAGATGAGTACCATTCGACTCGTCCTTGCCTTAACAGCCTAGTTTGGTTGGAAAGTCCATCAGATGGACATTAAGAGTGCTTTCCTCAATGATGAGTTGAAAGAAGTCTATATGACGTAGCCTCTAGGGTTCAAGGTTGTCAGTAAAGAACACCAGGTGTGCAAACTGGTGAAAGTACTCTATGGTTTGAAACATGCTCCTTAGGCTTGGTACATCAAGATTGCCAAGTACCTCACAAATCATGGCTTTCAAAGGAGTCCATCTAATTCTAATTTGTATGTCAAACACACTGGTAGTGATATTCTTATACTTGTTGTCTATGTTGATGAATTGATCATTATTGGCAACTCGACACATTTGATCGATGAGATCAAATAGGATTTATGCAGCTCATTTGACATGACAGATTTAGGAATTTTGCATTATTGTTTAGGTGTTGAGGTTTGGCAGACAAAGAGCATTATCTTCATCTCTTAGTCCAAATATGCTCGAAGTCTACTAGATAAGTTCCAAATACAAGATTGCAAACTTGCCTCCACACCTATGGAAAAAGGGATGAAGTTTTCAACTAAATCAGAATCACCTGTAGTGGATGAATCCTTGTTCAGGCAACTAGTGGGTAGCTTGATCTATCTCACTACCACTAGACCTGGCCTCAGTTTTGTAGTGAGCTACATTTCACGCTTCATCATAGCCCCCAAGGTTGATCATTGGGTAGCAACGAAGCATGTGCAACATTATATGAAGGACACTTCTGATTATGGACTTCTTTACACTAGGAGTCACGATCCTAGTCTTATTGGTTACACAGACTTAGATTGGGCAAGTTCAGTTAATGACAAAAAATCAACATCTAGGTATGTTTTTAGTTTGGGATCTGGTGCAATCACTTGGTCTAGTAAAAAGCAACAGGAAATGGCTCTTTCCTCGATAGAAGCAGAGTATTGAGGAGCAATTAAGGTAGCTTGTGAGGTAGTTTGGCTTCACCGGATGCTTGCGGATATGCAAATATCTCAAGCAAGTCCAACTACCTTGTTCTATGATAATTAGTGAGTTCTCAAACTTGCCAAAAATCTAGTCTTCCATGAAAGAACCAAGCATGTGGAAACTCATTGTCACTTCATTCGGAAGCTTGTTGAAGATGGATCAGTTCAATTGTTGTATGGTCTAATAGAGGATCAGACAACAGATATTCTCACCAAGTCTCTAATTCCGGAAAATTTTGTCAAATTTAGGGGGCATCTTGGTGTAGTTGACAGATTGAGCATTAAGGGAGGGTATTAAAATAATATTTAGTAATTAATTAATTAATGCTCAATATGTTGTATTATATTGTAATCTTCTAGATAAGATCATTTCTTCGATCTTTTTCAGTTTCTTTTGTATCTTTGTAAATTCTTTTTGTTGAAGCATTTTGCTTCTTGTAAATATATCAATATTTGAAATCTCTGTTGCTCTCTGTTTCAATCACAAGTGGACAAAAGAATGGGTCAAGTTCAAAAAAAGATTATGATGGAAAATACTAGGCACATGCAAGAAGAATTGAGTACCCATCACATTGAGACAAAATCATATATGAAGATCGTCTTCCAAGCATAAAGTTGTCATTTTAGAGGGTCCAATATTCAAGATAAGCAATTTAATTGAATACTAGAGATCAAACTTTTTATTTCTAGAAAAAAACTATTTTATATCTTTTTATTGTCTTGAATTGAGGAGCTAAACACAAAAATCACAAATTTCTATTTTTAGAAAATTGTTTTTTGCTTTTTGGTGAAAAAATAGATGGTAATTTCAAAGGGTCAACAATACATATTCAAGCTTCATTGGACAAAAGGTCTTTTAGAGGTAGTTAAATGATGGGAAACTTGTCAATGCTAGTAGTTTTATGGCACAACATTTGAGAATGGAAAAATGGAGCACTTTTAATAAAATGCTAAAATATGTGAAATCATCGAAAACTCATCAAAAAACACTCTCGACATCTATGCCTTGTTTACTTTTTGAGAATAATATTAAACAAAAATTAAAAAACAATTGGGTGCCAAAGGTTTTTTTGGCACCAAAATATCATATTTTTCTTGCCAAAATAAAGATAAAAACAAAGGAAAGTGGCACCCAACTTAGTCCATGGGCCCAAGTGAATATTGGAAGGAAAATAAAGCAAAATAAAGGAGAAAAAGTTCTAAAATTGTGCCCCTTAATCAAAATGATGCCAAAGCCAAGATTGAACATTAGTTAAAGCAAATTAAAGACAAAATAAAAAAAATCAGATCTGCTTTTTCAATTGATGCTCAAGATGAGAAACAAAAATGGAAATAAAGGAATATTCTAAATTATTTTCAAAAGATGAGGATAAAATTGCTTGTAAAACAATTATTTTTATTAATTTTGAAGTTTTAAGAAGCTATAATTGGAAGACTATAAATGTGTCATTTACACATACAATGTAATGAGTGTTGATGTTAGGCTTATGTTGCAAAAATTGTCATTCAAAGTTTGAGTTCAAGCCTTTTTATGTAAAGAATGTCGAGTTGAAGTTTGCTTATGTTGCTTTATTTTCATTCAAGTCGAAAGTCTATGTTGTAGCTATGCAAGTTGAAAGCCAAGTAAAAAAGTTCATGTTAACTTTGTGTAGCATTGATTTTCAATCTCTCAAAGTGGCTTTAAATGCTTCATAGTAATTTATTTTTTTTCATCTTTTTTTCATTGCTACTTTCATAAGTGAACATATGTTTCCTTATTCAATCAAAATCAATTGTTGATGTCTACTTGTTGGTCTCTTTTTTAATCATCAACTAACATTATTGTTCAGTGCATGTTACAATTTAGTTGTTAAAACTAAAAATTCATTGGTGAGAATAGGAGTTATTGGAAGTGTTCTGTTCTAACCTTTGAGATAAAAAACTAATAGGTCAAGTTTGCTTAGTCATTTTATCTTTATGCAAAAAAAACCCAAACAACAAATTATGCAAGCTTGTTTTTGTTTTAGATTTTACAATTAGATTAAATCAAAGATCCTGCCTTACAAATTTGAAGAGAGGATTTTCTTATCCATTGTTCTTGTTTGTGTTTTCATGAAAGTGACAAATTAATATAACAGTTTTTGGCATCCACCATTGGGCACGTGTTGTTGAAATTCCAAATCTCATATACATGACTCTCAAAACCCTTCAAGCTCTAGTTTTGCAATGTAATAAAGATTGGATTAAATGGGATCAAGAAGATATTCTAAACAAATTAAAGCATTTTGTGTTTGATCAAAAGAAAAAGTACAACATATTAGAGAGCTCTTGCTACCATCTTAGACAAAGAAGAATACAAAGCTAACCTTGCAATAGGAAGACCCATCCTACCTCCTCCAATGTGGAACTGGTCAATATGAAGGGGAAGAAAGAAATCAAATCCTATTGACTACCTCCTTAGCTTTTCAGCCAACATCATCAAGCACAAAATCAATACTTTTGCAGTTTGTAGCACCATCCAACATACCAAAATTGGGTGCTAGGGTTTCAAACATCAAGTTGCACTTGTTTCCAGAGGTTACCGACACTTTCCAAATGCCTCCTAGTGATTGTGCTTATAGATTATTGTTATTTTAGAATATGCCAACAATTTTCAATACCATTCAAACACATACAAAGGGCGTAGTAGTGATCAAAGTTCATTCCTTATCAAATTAGTTTGTCTACTTTACTTTGCTAATACTTTTCAAGAATAAAGTTGATTTTGGATAGTCAAACCAACAATATTTGGCAGTATCCAAAGAAAGAACACTGAGGCTGTAGTATTGAAGATTCATTCATCCTCAAGTTTATCAATTTGCAACATAGTTCCATCACTTTCAAACAAAGGATTGACTAATTGCAAGGTTACCAACACTTTCCAAGAGCTTTCCAATAAATTGTAATCACCAAAAGCATACCATATTTGATTGCTACAATGAATTTAATCTTTTCAAATTCTTATAATAATGATTGCACCTGCAATTCCTTCATATTAGTTTGCTACAAAAATTACATACTCACCAAGATCATTACTTTTAGACTACACCTATAGATTATCATTGTTCTAGGTTGTTGTAGTGATAATACACTTGAAAAAACATCATATATCATATTATCACACAACATGTACATTCAAAACCATATTGTTTAGACTGCTAAAGTGATTGTACTTATAGATCACCCATTACTTGTATGTACTAGTGATATACACATACAATCACACATTTTTTGATTGTTCTAACTAGCTCATACCTTCAAATTTATCAAATTTGAAAGATTTTTAGCATGGAACTAATCAATCTTGATGATAATATTTTACACTAGGGGAGAAGAAATATAGATCTTGCAAAATTTGCCTTCTCATATTTTCAATGAACATCATCAAGCAAAGGGTTTCTACCATCCATCCCTAAATATGTTGAAGTAACCTTTCCATCAGCCAAAGAACCCCTCAACTATGGTATGAGACAATGAGAATAGCATTAATGAAGTTCTAGCTCACCCTTTATCGAAGGGAGCTCTCTCTTTCTATGCACACCATTAATTTCCACATGGATCCAAACAATACTTTCCCAAATTCCATGTTGATGGTACTCAACATCTGAACAAATACATTTCAACCTTCTCCATAGCCTATAGGATCTTGGGAGTCTCTCACGAAGATGTAGCTATGCACATTTTAGTCAAATATTTATGTGAAGGGGCAGGTGATTGGTTTCATTAGCTTCCAATAGGTTGTGCTACTAGTTTGGATGATATGAGCTAAAAGTTTTTGAATCAATTCAAACCAAATGAAGATGGTCACATGTTGTACGCACAATTATCAAATTCAAAGAAAGAACTCAATGAGCCCATGCATGAGCCCACTACTCACTTCAACTGCCTCATGGGAGGAAATAACATAAGATTGAGGCCTTCAAACCACAACTCCTCCTGAGTTATTTTATCAATGCCTTACCTTCAAGGATAACCTTCTTTTTAAAATTAAGGTGGATGAACTAGAAGAAGCTCAAACTTGAGCAGTCAAGCTTGAAGATGACATGGTTCTTGTTACAGAAATTACAAGGGATTGTATTTTCGCTATAGTCCAAAATTTAGCTAATCCTTTATCACAAAAAAGTGGTGAATGATGTGACTACCATGAAGTGATAATTTCCACAAAACTCTATCAAGGTGCACTTCACAATATTTTTTTACCATCAAGTGGAACCTACAAGCCAAAGCTCCCTATTGCTCCAAAAAGGTTTTTCATTGAAGCAACACCTCTAAGAAATAAAGTGAACAACTATTGTTCTTTTCATGAGACTAATGCTCACATTGCTTTTGAATGTCCAAAACCACAATGAATGATGCATATGATGGCATTGTTTGAGGTGAATAACCAAGGTTTTCCAAGGAACCTTAACAATCAAATGGAACTTGATGACAACTCTACCATAGGTTTCATTCAGAATGAGTCAACTCTTGAGGAACAATAGATTGATACCTAGAATCAATTATTAGTGTAGACACTCAAATTTGTCCTCACAATCGTAACGATATTCATCTATTGATTAAATAGATATTATTATTTACTTAATCAATTCATTCAATACTTTCTTCTATTCATGCATTTCATCAAATCATTAAACCTTCTCATCTTGTTCATCATCCATTTACATAAATCATTTCACTTTGACTATTTGCATGATTATTCATTTGCATTAATCATCAAAATGCATTCATATATTTCATTAAATAATTTAAAATTCATAAATCAAATTCCATGAAATTAGCTTAAAATTGCACATTACATTCATAAATCAATTTCCATGGAATTAGCTCAAAATTGCACAATTTGAGCTTCCAAACATGAATCATGGCATAAATCACTCCACTCATTTCTCATTTCTCATTTTCACATTATGCATTCATCTATAAAAACCTCCTCCTCACTTTTTGGGGATAGACATTTTTATTTAAAGATTCAATTTCAATCTCTCTTCCACTCATCATAGCTTCTTGTTGCACTTGTGCTCATAAAAATCTGAGAGCATCAAATGCATAAATCAAGAATCATGGTGAAATAGGAAAACAATGGAGCTGATTTTCCTTTGAATACATTTATTTTAGTTTTGCATGGTTTACTTTGCATTTTGCATTTGTATTCATTTGGAAAGACTTTATTGATGATGTGCTGAAATTTTGATTTGAATTTATAGATTAAATCATTTAGCTTCAGTTTTCAGCATAAACAAAATGGTGAACTCGACGTGAATGCCTGGATGAATATTTTCACATTTTGCATGCACACTGATCTGCAAAAAAAATTGAAAGACAAATCTGATATGATCTACATTTTGCATCAATTTCTTTGCATTTGATATGATCTACATTTTGTAGAGCATCGATTTCTTCACATCTGAATATGATATATATTTTGTAGGATCAACTCTAGATTTGATATGATATACATTGTCTCATTTTGCAGTTGAAAGGCAAAATATGATATCAATTTCTTTGTAGCAAGTTACATTGTGAAAGCATTTCAAAATACAATAAAAAACTTTAATTCAAACAAAAGCAAAAAATAAAAATAAAAATCATTGGCATAATTTAAAAATGTATCACTTGCATGATTCAGTTTTCAGCGATTTATGAGCTTGTAGCACAAATCTTTGATTTGAATATTTGAATAATGAATAACACCTCACAACATTTTATCCTGCAATTTAATTTTGAGTGTCAGTTTTTAGTTTTAACATTTAAATTAGATTTTTAGTTTTTAACATTTAAATTAGATTTTTAGTTTTCAACTTTTAAATTAGATTTTAGTTTTTAGCTTTTAATGTAGAGTTAGCTTTTAATTTTTAAATTGGATTTAGCTTTTGTTTTTGGCTTTTAACTTTTAATAGCTTTTTCTAAATTAGATTTTGCTTTTTTTAATTTTGATCTTTTTAAATTTAGTTTTATTTTAGTATGTAGATTTAATATAGATTTATTTCGGATTTAATTTAATTTAATCTAGTTTAGATTAATTTTTTAGATTAGATTAATTTGAAGGCTTAGATTAATTTAGATTAGTTTTAATTAACTTAGACTAATTTTTAATTTAGTTTAGAGTTTATTTTCTAATTTAATTTAGATTTTTAATTTTTAGATTTACTATTTAATTTAGATTCTTAGCCTTTTAATTTAGATTTAATTCAATCTCTTATTTCTCATTTAGTTAGATTATTTTTAATTTAGTCTAGATTTTTAGTTACTCATTTAAATTAGTTTAATTTTTACTAATATAGTTTAGATTTTAGTTTTAGAATTCTTTTCTTTTAGTGTGGATTTTAAAGTTAGAATTAAATTAAATTTAGATTTTAATTTAATTTAGAAGTAATTTAGATTTAGATTTAGATTAAATTAATTTCATTAGGATTTATGTTAGTTTTCATTTTGGTTAAGTTTTGGTTTTGTGACTAATTTTGTTAATCTGGTTTCTTTTGGTAGGTTCGTTTGGCAAAGAATTGAAAATCAAAACATACGCTTGTCAAAGAAAGGAGGCATGAAACTACTAATGGGATTTTGATGTAGGATGTTTATCGAAGACATGATTTTGAAACCAATTGTCTTTTAGATTAGAAAACACTTCAATTGGTGCATTAAAAATGAACAATTGTCTTCTCTCATGTAGATCTAACTAGGGGGTGAATGGACACTGTTTGTTGTGCTTGAGATGGTAGGGAGTATGCTCTCACCTTGTGCAAAAATTGGTGATCAGAAACCAGACCCATCTATTTTATGTGTCACCCCGACTCAATAATCGAAGTATCCTCTCCCCTTGCGCACTTGTGTGATCCTGGGTGCAAGAGAAATGCTTATTGACTTTAGGAATTGGGCCTTCCTTGGTGGAAAAAAGTACTCAACCCAAGGCAACTCAAACCGACAACAGAGCTCTTTGGTCGAGCTACCCTGACTGATATATAAATGTGAATCCTAATGGAAAACTTAGGATTACGAGTGCGGATGTGTCATACGGACCAAGTAGTACTCCCCAAAACCCTGTTGAGTGTAACCTCTTCAGGCTGGGGTGCCTCCTAAATGGAGATTAATTTTGTGCCCCATGTATGGCCACTTGAACGAGGGTCCCAAATTAAACACCTTTGTGTAGTAGCTAGCAACCTTCTATTTGCTAGCGCAACACCGGTTGGTGTGAAGGCATCCACATCTTCGCAATTTTTAGTAGAGGTGATCAATCTACCATGGAAGTTTCATGGGGGTTGGAAGCTTGGTTGGCCTGAGAAGTGAGTGCACTGTAAGGGGGAGCCCGTGTAGCCAAAATTTTGGATTCACACGCTAAGAATATGCGGCTGGGGAAAACCACATGGAATCTAGCAGATATTGTCCTTTCCAACCTTAGGATTTGTGCTTGTATTGCAAAAATTCACGATTGAAAACAAACTCAAAAACACTTTGTCTGCTATGTCTTGTGTGTGTGTTCAAAAATAGACCTCAAACAAACATCACACCTAGTAACTTGCAGAACTCAAAACATTTCCAAAACCATCAACCAAATATGTCTAACCACTATCCTCCATATTCATCCATGACCTATGAACGAAACCAAAGGATTGAATATCTTGACCATCATTTGAAAGAGCTTGAAAAACAACTTGAATCCCAACATTTGGATGAAGTGATGTAATCATCTCATAAGCCTTTATCCTCACCCAAAACTACATCATCCAAGTTCAATGTCCATGAATTTTTGCAAAGGCTAAATGAGAAACCTAAATCTATGTCCTTAAACACAAATAATATTGAGCAATCATACCATGTCATGCACCTATCTTCATCTCCCATAAGTCAAAATAAACCTCATGAGTCTTTCACCCAAGTTAACGAATCTATCCAACCATCCTCTCTCATCGTACCATCTCCATCCAATGAGTCATGTCAATCTATTAGTCCAAAGCATGCTAGCATAGACTCCCCTACAAACCAAGATCAAAGTATTCTTTCCATTCCATCCAATGATACCAAAAATCTCCAATGCTCTCCAATCTTTGACCAAGATCCCATCTCTCAAGAAACTCATGATGATCCCCTTGTCTCTTTTTTTTTCATCCAAGATGATCCCCTTCCATCTCAAGAGAAAAGTATCTTTCCAAATCCTCCTTCCACCTCATCTAATGAATCCATACCATCTCATGATTCCATCATATCCAATGATCAAGATATGCTTTCCACAAAATATCAAGATTCCCTTCCTCGTCAAGATCAAGATATACCTCCATTCAAGGATACCCTTTCATTCCATGATGATGTTCATCCTTCTCATGATCAAGACATGCCTTTCATACCACTTCATGATGATTCCATATCTAATAATGAGCAAGCTAATCCATCTCCTACACCTTGTGATCCTTTTCCAAGTCAAGATCAAAGTACCCCATCATCCCCATGTCAAGATCCTATCACCCATCCTGATTTCCCTCATGATTACAATCCTCCACAAGAGTCTATCACCCCTATTCAAGCTATACATGAGCCCCAAGTACCTATCAAATGGGTTCCCTCACTTTTATCCGTGGTGGTTTACTCCAAGATCTTTTTATTCCTTCAATATCACATCCACCTCATGATAGACTTGCATCTTGTTTCATAAATAATACATACCCCATTGGCAAACGAATATGTCAAAGTATGAACTACAAAGGCAAAGGATTAGGCATTCATGAACAAGGTATCATAGAACCCCTTTATATCCAAGAAAACACATACTATCATGGCCTTGGTTATACACCTCACGCTCAAGACATTGGTACCCATCGTAAGTCTAGATTCCATCAAAATAAACCTAAGTATCCTAGTCATCAAACCTTCCATCTATCCTAGGTCCTTATCCTAGTCCATCAAACCTTCCATCTATCTTAGGTCCTTATCATAGTCCATCAAACCTTCCATCTATCCTTGGTCCTTATCATCCAAACCCTAGTTCATCAACCCTTCCATCCATATTGGGGCCCTACATCCCTCCATCTCCTATTCATCAAGAACAACAAAGGAACACATCCTTGATGCCCTCTCAAAATTCTACCTACATTAACCCATCCATATGACTTCCATATCGTTCATCTCCATCCACCCATCCCATTTCTCTTGGAAGCAATTTGGGTGCCAAATGTCAAAAGCTTCCATATCAAAATCCACATGTATCAAAGGATCAACATGTCTCCTTGAAGAGCAATGCAAAAATAAAAGAAAATTTGATCCCAAGTCAAAATGAAAATCCAAAAGGCCACAAAGGCCCATCAAGTCAAAAGAAAAAAATTCAAAGGCCACAAAGGCCCATAAATCAAAAAGGAAATTTTCAAAAGCCACAAAGGCCCATAAATCAAAAAGGAAAATTTCAAAAGCCACAAAGGCCCATAAAGCAAAAAGAAGAATCTCAAAGGCCACAAAGGCCCATGAATCAAAAATCAAATTCAAAAGCTACGTGGATTCCTAAAATTTTCGTAGAAGCAATAAAATCTAAATTGGCATCCAAATTTGCTAATCCAAAAGCTTCCTCCAATTGTCCATCTAAAAACCTATCACCTTCCAAATTCATTTTTCCTCCATCACTCCACCACCCTTCAAGGTGTGTGCCGATGTTGATCTTTCTATCCTTTTTGTATAACCATCAACAAGCATTCCAACCTCCTATCCATTATCCAACATTCATCCCCCATTATCCTCCTTTAATCCAAACCTTTGCATAAGTCCTTAGCTTCTTCCATCACACCATTAAAATACCCATGTTTATGAGTCTAATCCATATTGCCATGGTTTATTAGAGCACATATTAGAGGGATATTAGCTGTGAAACTTGATGCTTGATTCTTTCCTCCATCTCCCTATCATGCATATATTACCTTCCATTTTCATTTATCCCTATCCATATCCTATCTTCCATATTCCTCTTGCACTCTACACTTGGGGGCAAGTTTCATCCATCCTATCATTCATATACATTATCCTCTTTATGTTCATCCTTTACCTTTCCACCTTTGATCTTGACAAGGTTAAGGATCCTCTTAAATGTCATACATCTTATCATATACACTTTATCCATATCTTTCATATCATATCCTTCACCTTATCCATATTCCATCATTCTATCTAAATGCATCCTTTCTTCCCTTGGTCTTCACGAGAAATAGGGGAAAAATACTTAGGCATTGTGTCCATATCTTATCTAGTTGATCTTGATCATCCTATTGATTATCCTTATCCTTGCATTATTCCATTCCATATCTCCTAGGCTATCAAAATCCATGTTCCATTTCCTTCCTTTGTTCTTGATGAGATTAGGGGCAAAATTATGAATGCATGCTTTGGATTTCCTTTCATATCCTTATGTGTTACCATTACATCATAGTTCACATCCTTATCATTTATCCATGATTAAATTACCTCCAATGTTGGTCATCATGTCCCTTTACAACCTTGAATCTTATCATGTGAATCATATTTGAGCCTAGTTGTAAAACATTATCCAATCCACATATCTTTTGCCAATCAAACATCATCAATCATCAATCTTATCATACTTAGAGGAATCAATGATCCTAAGTACTTATCATCATCATGCCTTATGGAATCAATCAACCATTATCATCTTTTGACAAAAGATATGTTGCTTGTGTGACATGTTTTGTAGTGAATATTTCATTTTGATCTATCGTTTATCCATGGTTGCACTACCTCTAGTGTGGGGCATCTAGTTTCTTCAATCAGTCATATCACATTTCATCTCACTCCATCTTTAAAACTTCAAAAAAAGCCATAAAAATCATAAAATGTCCTAAAAAATCCAAAAAAATCATAAAATGTCCTAAAAAATCCAAAAAAAATCATAAAATGTCTTGAAATAATCCAAAAAAATCATAAAATGTCCTAAAAAAGCCATAAGAATCATAAAATGTCCTGAAAAATCCAAAAAAAAATCATAAAATGTCCTGAAATAATCCAAAAAAACCATAAAATGTCCTTAAAGAATCCAAAAAAATCATAAAATGTCCTGAAGAAATCCAAAAAAATCAAATATTCCAAAAATTCCAAAAATTCCAAAAAAAATCAAAATCAAAATCAAAATAAAAAATTCCAAAAAACAGTGACACTTTCAAATCATCACACAACTTTGAACTTCAATCAAAACACATCACAATTGACAATCAAACGGACATTGCAACATATCTACCAATCTATCTAGTAGACCCACACAACACGCCTAAACTATGATAAGCGTCGGTTTTACAGTAAAGCGTGATGCATGTTTATTTGTTTCTCTTTGATTGTTTTATGATTTTATCTTTGGTGACATGTCTTTTAGCTTCTCTAGGATGTCTTGGACTAGAGAGGAAAGGATGGGTCATGTTCACTTGTTTTCTGTTTGTGGATTGTTTCTTATTCACAGGATGACTCATCTTAGGTCATGGTTGTCTAAAACCATCGAGGACCTATGAGTCTAATGTAGATGAGAGCATTCCTTGTTTGATAGTGTCTTCCATGCAATAAGTATTTAGGTCATCTAAGTTTCTTATACCTAGATGCTTATACTTCATTACTAAATAAAAATGCAAACAATATTCAGATCGTCTAGATGTTCATGTTATCTAGATGCTTATACTAATTTGCGACATAATAAACTCGATGATGATAAAAACACTTAAAAGGCACAAGAAGCTTCATCGCTTTCATTCTCTTCCATCTTCCATCTTGCATTTCATTTTCTTCATCTTTCTTGTTGTAGAGAAATCAATCAATTGCTTAACTCACTGATATATGTCTCTTGAATCAAATCTCAATTCAATCAACCAGCTTCTCAAAATTTCATGCCCCCTTAATCAATCAGTCAATCCATCATTGCAACACCTTGTCTTGCATAAGCATCATTCTAAATCAGTTTAATCAGCTCAATCAACTTCATTAGCTCATCAACCTGGCTATACTGATCATTTCCATCAATTGTTCAGTTACACCCATCAATTGTGTATTTTCATCAAAATGTACATCACTGCTTTATCACTTGCACAATATCAGGTATCTAATCATTTTCTAGACATCTATCGAGAGATTAATCTTCTTACAATATGTTCGATCAATCTCTCGAGGGGGCATATCATTCTTATCATAATCCTTACCAGGATATCTTTGGGGCATGTATCAGTTGTTCAATCTTTTTCTTTGAAACAACGTGACAAGCTACATTGTCTCAAAGAGGGACAAAATGTAGACACTCTAATTTGTCCTCACAATCATAACGATATTCACCTATTGATTAAATAGATATTATTATTTACTTAATCAATTCATTCAATACTTTCTTCTATTCATGCATTTCATCAAATCATTAAACCGTCTCATGCTTGTTCATCATCCATTTACATAAATCATTTCACTTTGACTATTTGTATGATTATTCATTTGCATTAATCATTAAAATGCATCCATATCTCATTAAATAATTTAAAATTCATAAATCAAATTCCATGAAATTAGCTTAAAATTGCACATTAAATTCATAAATGAATTTCCATGGAATTAGCTCAAAATTGCACAATTTGAGCTTCCAAACATGAATCATGGCATAAATCACTCCACTCATTTCTCATTTCTCATTTTCACATTATGCATTCATCTATAAAAACCTCCTCCTTCTCACTTTTTCGGGACACACATTTTTATTTTAAAATTCAATTTCAATCTCTCTTCGACTCATCATAGCTTCTTGTTGCACTTGTGCTCATAAAAATCTAAGAGAATCAAATGCATAAATCAAGAATCATGGTGAAACAAGAAAACAATGGAGCTGATTTTCCTTTGAATGCATTTATTTTAGTTTTGCATAGTTTAGTTTGCATTTTGCATTTGTATTCATTTGGAAAGGCTTTATTGATGATATGCTGAAATTTTGATTTGAATTTATAGATTAAATCATTTAGCTTCTTTAGTTTTCAGCATAAACACTACTAATATTGTGAGAGACATTCCAAGGATTACAAAGCCTATCAATCCAACATGTAAAGATTGTTAGTTTGGAAAGAAAATAGAGAAGAGGTTTAAGACTAAAGAATATCCTACTGCAAATCCTTTGGAGTTGGTGCATATACATCTATGTGGACCTACCAAAATAAGAATCTCACATGGTGATAGGTATTTCATGGTATTGATTGATGATTATTCTAGAATGACTTGGGTAACATTTCCTAAAGAAAAATTGGAAGCTCTAGATAAGTTTAAAACATTTAAGTCTATGGTTGGAAATGAAATGGATGTAAAATTCAAGTGCTTAAGGTTTGACAGAGGTGGTTTATTCACCTCCAAAGAGTTTAACATCTTTTTTGTGAAGATCATGGAATAAAGAGACATTTTTCATCTCCTACGACTCCTCAGTAGAATTGAGTTGTGGAGAGGAAGAACATGACAGTTCAAGAAGCAACTAGGACTATGATGAAGGAATCAAATCTACTAGAAAGAAGAAATTCATATTGTAGTATACATTCTTAACAAAGGTAAAAAAAGAGTGAATAGTTCAAAAAATCCCTATGAGTTATGGTATGGGAAAGCTCCTACTATGAAATATTTCAAATTTTTTGGAAGTAAATGCTATATCAGAAGAGAAAGAAAAATTAAGAAAGTTTGATGCAATATCTAATTCAAAGGAATCTTCCTTGGATACTATACAAGAAGTAAGGCCTACTCATGCTACAATAAAAGACCAAAGAATTTTTTTGAGAGTGTAAGTGTTAAGGTGGATGAAGAACCACTGTAAAGTTTAGTGATGATGATAGAAGGATGTGAATTTGATGAACCCCCTTGCAATAAAGAAGAAAAGGATGAAGAGAAGGAAAAAGAGATAACAATTAAAGAGGAATAACCTCTAGAAAAGATCCCTTAGACTCCTAAGTATGCATAGACAAGCCATTCTGAAAATCAAATCATTGAAGTTAAGAGGAAAGGTGTGTTGACAAGAAGAAAAGTTACTATGATAGAGGAACTTGTAAAATTTTGTTTACTTTAAGAGATATAACCTAAAATAGTGATTGAGGAATACAAAGATGAGAATTGGATTAAAGCTATGAAATAAGATTTGGAACATATTCAAAAGAATTAGACTTGGGAATTGGTCCCAAGACCTGCAAACAAGAATGTGATAGGAACTAAGTGGGTTTTCAGGAATAACTTGAATGAGGATAGAAAATTTATCACAAATAAGGCTAGAATTGTGTGTAAGGACTACTCATAAGTAGAAGGAATATATTTTGAAGATAGTTTTTCTCTGGTGGTAAGAATGGAGGCCATTAGAATGGTTTTGGCCTTTGTAGCACATCAAAAATTCAAAGTATATCAGATGGATGTGAAGTATGTATTTTTTAATGGTGAGTTATAAGAAGAGGTATATATTGAACAACTAGAAGGATTTAAATTATTAGATGATGCTAATATAGTCTGTAGATTGAAGAAGGCATTGTATGGAATCAAACAAGCTCCTATAGCTTGGCATGCAAGATTGGATAAGTACTTGTTGCAAAAAGGATTTAGAAAAGGTATTGTAGATAGCTACCTTTACTTCAAAGTTGAAGGAGAACAAATTGAGATTGTGGTGGTATATGTTGATGATATAATATTTAGAGGAAATGAAGGTATGTGCAAGACGTTTTAAGAGGAGATGCAAAAAGAGTTTGAGATGTCAATGTGTTGGGAGATGAATTTCTTCCTTAGGCTACAAATTAGTCAATCAAAAAAGGTATTATCATTTCACAGTAAAAGTATATGTTAAGGAAATGTTGAAGAAGTTTGGAATGGAGGATTCTAAACCAATGTGTACTCCTATGATTATTGGTTTTCTTGTTGAGAAAGAATGATGAATCTACTAAGGCTAATTAGAGAAATTACAAAGAAATGATTGATGAATTGCTATACCTAACTACTACTAGACTAGATATCATGCATGTAGCATGTCTTGCAAAAATATTTCAAGAAGATCCTAGAGAATCACATGTTGCAACAATTAAGAGGATATTTATATACTTAAAGGGAACTCTAAATTTTAGTTTATGGTATCCCATGGATATTGATTTCTCTTTGAGTGGATATATAGATGTAGATTGGGTAGGTCATACATATGATAGAAGAAGTGCAAGTGGTGGTGCTTTCTTTCTTATAAGCATATTGGTTTCATGGTTGGA
>VDFB02268716.1:129271-143332 GCA_007258455.2 Sequoia sempervirens
ACTTGTTATCATTATCATGAATTGGTAGTTATCTATGTTAACCCAAGTTTCCGGGACGAGGATGGCAGGGGAGGGGGGTACGCGTTTTGGGGACGGGGAAGGGAGGCCGTTTTTAGGGGAGGGCAGGGGACGGCTATTAAAAAATAGGGAAAATTTAAAAATTATAGAAAATTTCAAATGTTATTCATGCTAAGGCAATCATCATATACATCATAGAACTTTAACAGTTCCACACATAATATTAGAGTTCAATTGATATTTTCATTTCAAGAAAGCAACAAACCGATAAGTTTTTAACGAATTTAATTGCATTTAGTAGGCATGTGCATATATATTATATAAAGAATACATCAGATTGCCCCAAGGCTGCAGTTTCAACTACTGAAATGACAAAAGTATAGAAATATGCAGTTGTCCCAACTCCCTAATCAACATCCCCTAATACTACATCAAAATCGGAGTTTGAGTCACTGCCACTATGAGAGGTTGTCTCATCTTGATCCAATGGAACCCCAAGCAATGCATCATGTGCCTCCTCATCATCAACCTGTTTAGTATCTTCGGGATCAACATCATGTGCCTTGTGGGCCCCCACACCCCTTTATTTTTTATTACTTTTGTGTGTTTTTTTTTTAAATGAATGGAAATGTTGTTGGGCCGTAGGGGACAGCTAGCCATCCCCTAGTGTTTCCTATGTTTTTCTAAACGTACTGAAAACATTTCCGATTTTGGGCAGATTTTGGGGGCGGCACGAGGACGTTTCCGAGGCATCCCTGCATCCCTGAAACATTTCTGACCAAGGATGCCCCTAATTTTGCTGAGTACACATCCCCAGGTTACATAGGTAGTTATGCATTCGCTAACAGTTAAAAAATTAGGTTGATATAGTACCATAACTGTCATGCACACCCGAGCATAAACCAAAGAAGTATTCCTCCTTTCTCTCTTCTTGTACCCATACAAAAAATTTCATATAGCCATGTTTCAAATCAAAATACTGCCATTTGTCCATCAAATAAGTCATTGTTAAATCCTCATCTCCCTTAGCCATAAATGTTGCATTTGTTGTCTCTAGTCAATGACTTTGTAGGGCCAACAGAAGAAGCCCTCCAACACATCAAATGAGGTGAAGAACAAAGCTTGGAGAGTGAAATGATGCAAAATTGACTAAGGCATGGAAAAGGGGGACCCCATGTATTGGAGTGTGCCAATGCACTAAGTGACCCAAAGTTGGTAAGAAAAATGGAAAAAGGGACATCCCTAGGTATTGGAGAGCACTTGAACATAGGAAACACTTTTTGAGTTTCAAGTCATTGAAAAAGGGGCATCGTAGTGTATTGGAGAGATCCTCCATTGAGTGTCCAATTTTAAGTGAATTTTAAATGAAACAAGGGACAAAAAGTGAAGAAGTGTTGTCAAATGTCACTTACAAATTAGAACACAAAAAGGGACATTGAGTCAAAAAACGTGTGCCATTGGAAAGAGATGTCCACATTTCAAATAAAAAACACAAAATAGGAAATAAGTCAAAATGCATGCACCATCATAAAGAGATGTTCCAATTTCAAGTCAAGAACACAAAAAGGGACAAAAAGTGAAAAAGTGTGCTCCAAGCCATAAGTTGTCTGACCCAAACATAAAATTAGAACACAAAGGGGGACATTAAGTCAAAAAAGCACATGCCATTATAAGGAGATGTCCCAATTTTAAATCAAAAACACAAAAAAGGGATAAAAGGTGAAAAAGGACACTCCCTGATATGCCCTTAATCCTATAGTGCGCATAGGGATATGATTAGTCAGCTTGTAGCTACCATAACTCTTAATTAAGTTATGTAATCAATTATACAGGAGCTAGTAGTTAGTTTATAATCATCATATCATAAATTGTGTTCTTATTGGAGACTATTGGAGGTTTGCACCCTCAAAGTGACTTATTATTCTCAAGTAATATCAAGTATTTGCAGCATATTTCATATTGTATTATTCTCTTGTGCAAGTTATTTCATTACAAGTGGTATCAGACCATGATCTTGGCATTCTAAAGGCAAGAATCAAGGCAATCTTTTTTTTACAAATGAGATCAAATTGTGAAGTGCATATCTCTCTCAATTTGGCTAATTTCTTATTAATTTTTAATGGGTTTTTCAAAGACATTAAAGCTGCTACACACCAAATTTGAGATCATTTGGAGCAGGTGTAAGGAAGTTATTTTGAAATTAGGTTTTCCACTAAATTTGATTTCAAGGCTGCAAATTAGTGAATTTCTTGGAGATTTTTTCAGAGGGGTAAGTTTCAGGTAAAAGTAAGTTACAGTAAGACATTTTGAATAAGTTATTGTCAAAATTACTTTGGAGGCATCATGATGGGGCCACAAACTAGAGGCCAAGTCAAGAATTCCCACACACTAGGAAAAACTCCTAACAAAGAGAATATAGATTCAAATCTAGGATCAGGTGGGACTTTAGATCTGATGTGGTCTTTAATTGATGAAAAAGTGCAAATGTTGGAAGAAAGTATCCAATCTCAAATATCAGAAGTGTCTAGTATAAAAGGAGAAATAACTAGGATGAATGAAAACATGGTTGACTTCAAGGATACTATGTCCAAACACCAAGAATCTATCCAGTTGTGTCTTTCTCACAGCCAAGGGCACAACATGATGTTTCAAGCAATAAAGCTAGGTCATCTAGGCTAGTCAATCTAGATCCAAATGCTAGCAATTGTATGGGATCTTGAAACCAGCTACCAAAGGTGGATATGCGCAAGTTTGATGGGAAGGATCCATTATCCTAGATAAATCAAATGGAAAATTGTATTGATGTACATCAAGTTCCAAGTGAGCAAAAAGTTACAATGGCTTCCTTATACCTAGAACCAAAGCAATTTGTTTGATATAGATGGCTATAAGCTCAAAGGAAGAAAAAAGCTCTCACTATCACCTTAGTAGTTTTTACAAAGAAGCTACAATCACACTAAAGTGACTAAAGCAATATGCACTAAACAACTACTTCAATTAGTTAGCTAAACTACAACAAATAGGATCACTCGAGGATGTTATTCAACAATTCTAGAACCTATCCTTGCAAGTAGATGCACTTATAGAGGCAAACTTAAGTGACTTGTTTCTTGGTGGCCATAAGATACCTCATGCTAGTTATGATTGGTCAATCAATTCCTGCACAAATAGTGTTACCAAAAGCTAGAATCTAGATGAAGAGGGAAGAATCATCTTGCATCTAGTGTTAATTATCCAATCACAGACAAAGAAGTTGAGGACTAGGACTACGACAGAGTACCTCATTCAATTGAAGAATTTGGATGTTGCAGATGCCACATGCGAGAATCAATATTTTGTGCAGAAGTGTCCACAGTTGATCAACATCGAGGACAACACTTGTGTGAATGGGGGAGGGAGAGGCAAGGGGAGGGCATGCTAGGCCCTTAATCCTATATTGTGCATAAAGATATGAATAGTTGGCTTGTGGCTACCATAACTCTTAATTAAGTTACATAATCATTTATTTAGTCTTATTTAGGTAATTAAGTCGTCCTAGGTGTTATATTTAAGTATCTAGGTCAGTCTGAGTGGCAGCCATGGCATAATTAGGTATATATAAAGGGGCACTGGCTACCCAGCCTACAAAAAGGTATGGAGAAGTCATGTGCATGTCATCCCATGGTTGTACCGTCTTGCTGCCCTATAACTGTTTGTAACTGTCCGTAGCAAGCACCCTGTCCTTGGTGGTGGAGTTAGCATTTTTTTTTCTAGCATTTTCATTTAATGCGCTTTCCAATTTATATGAAATTTTTAAAATTAAACTATTCTATAATTTTTACTATTTACTTTAGTTTTAGAAGTGTTTATTTTTAAGTTTTAAAACTAAAAGTGTGTTTAGTTTTTATTCTAGATTTGATGTTTTTTATACATGTTTAAATATATTATAGAATATATTTAATATTATATAGGAAAAATATAGTGTAATAAATATATATAATATTTTTTATATAAATATAGTTATATTAATATACATTGTAAAATTTTATATTTAAAATATATTTATAAATTTGAGTTTTTTTCTGTATAATATAATATTTATATTATAAATATAATATTATGATATTACAATACAATAATATAATATATTAAAATATATAATATATTATAGATTATATAATAGTATTATTTAACATAATTATTTAATAATGTATAATATATATTAATATAATTATATAATATAATATTATTATATCAATCTATAATATATTAGTATATATTGTAAAATCTTATATTTAAAATATATTTATAAGTTTGAGTTTTTTTTCTTTATGTATAATTTAATATTTATATTATATTTATACAATATTATAACACATTTATTAATAATATAGTATATATAATATTATGATATTACAATACAATAATATAATATAATATTATTATATTATATTATTATATCATATAATATAATATTATTATATCAATCTATAATATATTCTAATAATATATTTGTTTCATACTTTCCAATCTATGTGTTAAATTAAGGTTACCTATCTATTAGGGTTAGGGTTAGGATTTCCAAGATAAGATAAGGGTTAGGGCTAGAGTAAGGATCAAGGTTAGGGTTGGGAATTAATTAGTGTTAGGGATAGGGTCTAATTTGGGTTAAGATTCAATTAGAGTTAGGGTTAGGGTTCAATTGATGTGCAATTAGGGTAAAGGTTCTAGGATAAAGTTTAGGGTTAGGGTTAGGTCAGGGTTAGAACTCAATTAAGATTAGGGATAGACTTACAATTACTATAAGAGTTAAGATTCAATTAGGACTTAATTAGGGTTATGGTTAGGGTTCATATTCAATTAGGGTCAATGTTAAAATAAGGTTAGGATTAGGATTCAACTATAGTCAGGGTTCAAGTTAGTTTAGGGTTAGAGTTCAATTATGGTTAAGGTTAGGGTTTAATTAGGATTACAGTTAGAATTAATGTTATGGTTAGTGTTTACATTCAATTAGGGTTGAACTTTAATAGGTTAGGGTTACCGTTAAAGATATAGTTCAATTAGGATAGAATTTCAATAGGGGTAGGGTTAGAGTTAGGGTTCTAAGATAAATCACAAGCTTTATAATACAACTAATTACTTATCCATTCAATATAATGTCCTCATGTTTACACAATATTCATTCTCCTCAATTATATTCAATATCATACACATGTCACAATGTTGTACATTCCTAGAAGATAAGCCAATTATATTATATTATTGTGCAACTAAACAATCCATTATGATAAACACACAACAATCAAATTTCTAAAATAGATTCAAACAAGTTGATATATCTCAATGTTTCCTATATATATTATGTAATAAGATAGATAAGCTAGTTATATAAATATAATTATATTAATATATTGTGTAAAATTTCATATTTAAAATATATTTATAAATTTGAGTTTTTTTTCTCTTTATAATATAATATTTATTAAATATTATATTATAAATAAAGAAAAAACTCTAACTTATAAATATATTTTAAATATAAATACAATATATATTAACATATTATAGATTGATATAATAATAAATAATATATAATTATATTAATATATATATACATTATTATATAATTATGTAAAATAATATTATTATATAATCTATAATATATTATATATTTTAATATATTATATTGTGTGTAATATCATAATATTATATTATTATATTATAATATCATAATATTATATATAATATATTATAATAAATGTAATATAATATTATATAATATAAATATTATATTATACAAAAAAACTCAAATTTATAAATATATTTTAAATATAAAATTTTTACAATGTATATTAATATAATTATATTTATATCAAAATATTATATATATTTATTACACTATATTTTTCCTATATAATATTACATATTCTATCTATATTTAAACATATATAAAAAAACCAAATCTAGAATAAAAACTAAACACACTTTTTTAGTTTTAAAACTTAAAAATAAACACTACTAAAACTAAAGTAAATGGTAAAATTATGGAATAGTTTAATTTTAAAATTTTCATATAAGTTGGAAAGCATTAACTGAAAATGCAAACTCCACCAGCAGGAGCATTTTTTAAACGACAGGGTGCTTACTACGGACAGTTACAAACAATTATCGCAGCAAGGGCGATTTTAGCCATGGGATGGCATACATGACTTCTCCATGCCTTTTTGTAGGCTGCATAGCCAGTGCCATATATAAGGCTTGTAGGTAGTTTATGATCATCATATTGCAAATTGTGTTTTGGATTGGAGACTATTGGAGGTTTGCCCCCTTGAAGTGGCTTATTATTCTCAAGTAATATCAACTATTTGTAGCATGTTTCATATTATATTATTCTCTTGTGCAAATTATTTCATTACACTCCTAGCCATAACTTGTCCAATGTCAAGATACCATTATCCTCCAAGATTACAAAAACTAGTAGTGGAGATATGTATGCTTCGGTGTGTGAGTATGGTGATGTGAAAAGGAATGTCATTGAAAAGTGAGACACTTGTGGTAATGTTTTTTGGGTTTTTTGGTAAATGGGCAACATCTAAAGGGTGTAATTTCAAGAAATTTGTCAATGGCTTAGGAGGCTTGATATTTTCATAATTTGTGAATGGCATGAGTTTGTGTTATAAATTGCATAGATTTGTTGTTAGAGAAGAATCATAGATGGTAAACTAAGGCCTTTGACATCAATATAGTACGTGGTAAAAGAGGTCATAAGGCAATGCTTCTAGAAAATGTATTTTTATAGCATCTAAGGTATGGGCTCATGCTTCATAAGCAAGTTTGTGATACTAGAGGGCACATTCTTAAAACTGTGATGAATCACAAAGTTTAATTTTGACAAGCCATCTACTAGATTCAATTTTTTTATTTCCTTGTGGGGGTGCAAACTCATTGATCAACATTTGGGATAAGGATTTCATAGGATCACTTTGATGGAAACCTCTAATATCATGTTATTGCTCACTCATGCAATTCCACCATCTTAAGATGATTCCCCAAAAATATTGGACACTAAACATGGCATTAGATTGAGCATCAAAATTTGGGATGATCCCTAATGTTTTCATGGTATTACACCATAAATTGATTCTATTCAAGGGGTTTAGATGATCATCAATGTTGAGATACTGTGGGTTAAAGGGAATTGATGAACGCATCATCATGGTGAGAGCAGGTTTTCCTTTAAGTTTTTTCTTCTTTTCTGGTATATCCACTCTAAAGCCAGAGCCAAAAGATACAGACAGAGCTTCATGACGTGGTTCTGTAACAACAATTTTTTCTTGCTTGTTCTTTTCAAAGGACTCTGGCCAATCAAGACTAGCTTTTAGTTGAAATAGCTTACCATCTATTAAATTAATTTTGTCTCCTATAGAATGTAGCATGTTCAGACAGTAATCTGTCGTTTTTGTACATCATTAACAGTGTTTCTAATAAACTGCACATGGCTTAAAATACTATCTAGGGTTCCTAGCAGTCTATTTACAAAAATAGAGACATTTTGTTCAAGGGAAGACAACTAACTCACTGATTGTTGGACAACCTGTACATCTCGCCATAGATTATCAAATTTTTCTTGGTAATGAGAATTGTATCTCGCACCATAATTCCTGTGTTTAAACTCAGCAGAGGGTTCCTTTTCTTCTGGAGTAGTAAACTGAAAGGCATAAGTAAAGTAGACCACTTGTCCTTCTATTTGTAATATCCTTTTAAGAGGTGGCCATCTTCCTCCTTTATAGAAGGTAGTAGTATTTTCTTTGAAAAACTCCAAAGACTTTTCTCTAGGCAAGGCTGATAAGGTTGTTGGTAGATGAGGATCAGGTCTTTGATTAACACTTTCATCTTCTAATTCAACAAAAACCTGACCTCTTCTTAGACTTGATCAGGATTTTTCAGAAGAGACAAAGCTTGGTCTATAGGAATCATGGTTAAAAATATTGTGAAGAGCAGAATAAGATAGAGAACTCAGTGAGATATGAACTATCTGACCTTCTACTCTTTGGACAGGTTTCTTTCTTTCTTTCATAGGTGGAACAACTTTTTTGAGCTAGTCTAATTCCAATTTTGTAGGAATTTCAATGGACTCAATCAAGACTCTTTTGTAACTGCACAGTAACATAATCTTTTTGGCATATGGAAGATTCTCTAGGATTTTTGGAAGTTTTGGTAATGGAGTACAGTATTTGGGTATTTATAGATGTATACTTGAAGTCCAAAAATATCAATACCATACACAGAAGAAAACAATCCCAACAATTCAATGATCCGTGCTTTACTTCTTTACAACCTTTATCTCTTGTACATACAAAGAGATTAGGATAGAATTCGTAGCAAATGGGTCTGTTGTTGAAATGCGAAACTGAAGACAACTGACAGGAATCTTTAAATGTCATGTCCCGAAATAGAACACCAAAATATTAAAATAACTAAACATTGAAATACCAATAAATAGATAAAATAAATAAATGACAAAAATACATATTAAAAATGTAAATACACATATTAATAATTTAATATTTATAAAATAACATAATATAATACTATAAAATAAATATAATAATAATAATCATGAATATAAATATATTGAATGAAATGCAAATACAAATATATATATATGTATAACAGCATATAGATATAAAATTGAATAACATATAAAATGTCATATAAACATCAACATATAAATAAAAGTTGAATAGCATATAAAGTCAACAAGTAATAATAAAATATATTAAAACAAAAGCATTTGAAACATTCTAGCTGCTGCTGCAAACAAAAGTCAACGATTAACCACAAAAGGTAATCGCTGTTGAAAGGGCAGCATCCAAACAAGTCACGTCCCTCTAAACAAACACCACCCTCCAAGGAAGTGCCTCTCTTCTCCAAAGGAAATAGGATATAAAGGTAAGAACATACGAGGAGAATGGGAGGTGAAAAAGGAAGAATATAAGAATATATTCCATACCAAAAAGGCATCGAATGTAGGAGAACTAAATCACTGGAAAGAAAGGAGGTCGTTTGGGGTGAGAGAGAATCGGGTTAGCACTAAAGGCATGTCCCTCCTAAAGAGATACGATTTTATGAGATGAAGGGAGGTATAAAAGAAGAACATGGGAAAGAAGAGGGAATATAAAGAAAGCATCAGGAAATAAAGGATGAGAATGTGGAAGAAAGGGAAGTAAATATGGAAGAAGGGAATTATCACTGAGGTATCTATGAACTGCACAAAATCAGAAATCTGTTAAGGAGTGAGCAGTAAGTATAGATACTTACACATATACATAGGTAAATATTCATTTATATAATATATATATATTGGTTACTAAAATAATATATAAATATTTATTAGACGTAATGATATGTGCATATTTAAGAAGAATACATATACGTACCTATTTACATATTCATATAGAGGTCATAACTTGTAAATTTTATAAATAGAGGTCAATTAGAGATAATGTCACAAACATATTTATGGAGACTATATTTTCGTGATTGTGCAATAGTGATACTTGTAGAAATTATTGAACCTTATAAGTAACCCTTATAAGTAGTAAGGATTCTATTCTTTCACCATGATGTTAAATAGTATAATGAGAAATCCATCTATGGGACCTTGAAAGATGTTTAATATCTAATGTACTTACGGAATATATTATGGAAGAATCATTCATAGGGAGTGATAAGAGGAAATGAATAATCCTTTGACAAGAATGAAATATTTGTCATTTTGATCTTAAAAGATGTGATTACTGAAATTTATTGATCTCTAACATTCCTAATGCCTCTTTGAGAAACACTTTGAATGCAAGGTTCAGGTTTACGTGCTTTCGCCAGAAAGGGATCATTACATTAAAGCTGACTTGTCTATGATCACAAATAGAAGACACAGAATATTTGACAGTACTGGCAGTTAAATATAGACTCTTATCAGACCAAAATGTACAAATTTGACATCTTCATTACTTCTAATATACTCAGTTTCTGACTCAGGGATCATAGGAAGCAAATTTATTACTAGGTTTTTCCAGGTTTCTATTGTAAAGCCAATTCTACTACTTTAACACACAGCTTAATAAAATATTTAAAAAGTAGACTTATACAAAAATTTACTCAACACACCATTTGACTTAAGTTCAAACCTTTTATAAACAGATTCTGCTGTTAAACATGGAGGTTTGAAGTTAACTATGCTACCAGGTAATGCTTCATCTACGACTTCAATCTTTGGTTCTTGACTGAAGGATTTTCCTTGCAACATAGATTGTGTAACATCCTCTTGAGGAAGCTCATAAACTCCTTCAGCTTCAACATGAAATTAAAACAAATAGGTAATTTAAGTGGAAAAAAGCACTTCCCTTCACTATGTGGGCAAAGTCAAATGAAAATTAAAACAAAAAGGGACACTTAGACCTTTGAAGCACTCCTCTCCACTGGATAGACAAATTCCATGCAAAAGAAATTGGCTAGGGTTTCAAGGTTAAACCTGATCTAGAAGGGTTTCAGCAGGGTTTTCAGCAAATCTATAGTAGGTTTCCAAGAGTTTCAGCAGTATTCAGTGACAGGAAATCATTTGGTATTAATTTGCAGAAATTAACATATGTTTTCAGTCATCATATGTACAACAGTTTGACAAGATTTGAAAGTCTCAACATTTCTTTCTCTTCATTCAAAGCACTTGAAGATCATTGATCTGGTTTTTATTGAAGAGGAAAGGTATGAGGTAGTTGTCATCAGGCAAAGGATGAATTGTCAGAATTTCAAATTTCTTGTAAGGATCTATCATGGTGAGAAAGAAGATATTGCATCACAATCATTGAGAGGAGCCAACTATCAGACTAACTATTTTTAGCCACTGCTATTTTAAGAGGATTGTTGTTCGAGGATGATTTTCTAGAAGATCTATTAAAAGGCATCTTATTTCTGGATTTCTTGTTTTAGACAATCTATTTCAGACAACTTTGTATTTAAGGCTTGCTTGCATTGAAAGTGAACTATTTTTAGAGTAAGAACTGAATATTTTTTAATTTATTTATCATACAAAGTATTGTAAAAACTTACAAATAAGTGCTTCAAGCATTATTTTTATGGAATAGTAATTTTTACACCTACTTACTGCAGGAATTGATGTTCATGCTTTTTTGTCTTATGTGTTGATTTGGTATATTGAATAGAAATTTCAAATTAATGACTATTGCAGGCTTTGTATTGCAATTTCATTGGCGTGGGTGTTGTAGCTTTGTAATCAATTTCCATTATTCAATTTTTTGGGTCTTGTCTATTGTTTTCAATTCAATTAGATTCTCATGTTGTACTCATTCTCTTTGGTCTCTACTTTTAGCCAGAAAAAGAGACCATGTCTTAGCTTTCATAGATTAGGTCCCTCACATCAGGCAAAAAGCTATAAAATCTCTTGTCCGTATATAGAAATGTTGTTTAGCCTTGTGCCCATACCTCAGAACAAAAAGACTGGTATTTTCTATAGCTTGTTTTCCTTGGATGTTGAGAGCCCCCAAAATTATCTTGTGTGTATTCTGAAAGTTAGTGTTCTTCCCCTTCCTAATTTGAAGAAAGATTTTTACCCTACACACTGTTCTGTTTTGTGTTGTCTTGAAAGGGGCAAATTAAAATGCTAACATCTCTATAGTGCCTGTGTGATATTCTAAACTCCCATTTGGTATCAAAGCTTAAGACAATGAGTCTCTGAATTTAAAGGTTGAAGGGTAAAGTGTTTGAGATCAAAAATCTCAAGATGAGGACAACACCAAGAAAAAATGGTTTTAGGACAGAAGAGGTACAGACTTGATCTCTGCATATATAAACAAAAACAAACTGTTGGACTTAAATTAGCACCTCACGAGTGCTGATTTAGCCAAATGTTCAGCTATTACAAATGTTTTGCGACACTTCTTCGTTATTTAAAGAGAAGTCCCTCTCTGCTGATTTATACGTAAGTGAAAGGTATGGAGCAAGTAAACTACTATCCTATCTTTTTTACTCAGCGGTAGGACGCAAGGGTGCATAAATATAAGTGCGCCGCAACTAAGGTTTTTCTCTGGTTTCGGCAGATCTTAACTATGACTATAACCTGGCTTTTAATCTATCCTATATCCTCAAGATTAACAGAGCATGAGGGCATAGGAGCGGGAATGGATGGTTCGATCACTTGGTCGAATTGGTCTCTCAAGATGCATCCGAAGGCTCTAAACTCCCAGATCCGTACCGAAATAGAACTCACACAAGTAATCCTTACGGTAACTTATATCTTAGGATTCCCAAGAGGTACCAAGACCTTTCCAAGGTGTAGGTTGAAAAGTAAGTTACAAGAAACAACAAAAGGACGATAATCTTATCTCCTAAATTCCCAAGGAGGCACCAAGGCCTTTCCGAGGTGTAGATTGAAAATAGACTATTAAACACAACACACAATGATAAAACCTTGAGACTTTTGGATCAAAGGCATGGTAACTCTCCAAATTTATTATCTCAATACTTCACCAAAGAATACACGTTGGGACAATAGCTTATCTCAAAGAGACAATCACACATGCTACGATCAAACCAATGATACATGAACAAAGATTGGACACACCTATCTGAGTAGAGAGAGCACAAGGTATACTTGGTGCTTAACTACAACAAATACGATCCAAGAACATATACTAAGCGAACAATGTGAAGGAAAAATTGCTCAACGTTTTCCTGTCGTGAAGTAAAGTTACAATATAATGAGCCCAAGGCTCTTATTTATAGAACTCAAAGGAGTAAGCAACCCTAAAATCTCCTTGAGTTAACATTGAGTTCTTGCCAATCAATTAGCAAGATTTATTCCTAAGAAAGGGGAACAAATAGTTAACTGGAAATCTACTTCAGTTAACTGAAACTAAACAAAGAGTCAACTGGAAACTACTTCAGTTGATTGAAACTAAACTAAAGGTGAACTTTAATACAAAGTATGCCTCCAAAATAGACATCCACATTTAGTGGAGATCTAAGATCCACAAATTATGGAAGCCAATTAGACATCCTTAATTAGTGGAATCTGACAATGCATGATTTGTGGGATGGGGAGTTAACTTGGAAAGGGGCATCAAGTTAACTCCAATTACATTTAATGTCTTCTTGAGTTGACTTGGAAAGAAGCATCAAGTCAACTTCAAGTATCATAAATGCCATTTGGAGGGTAGGACGTCCTTCTTGGTGCCTTTACAACTCACCATTAGTCAATAGTGTTTCTATCCATTCGTTGACTTCTTCAGCCTCAGGGGAGTTAATGCTCTACAAAATGATGACGTGGCGCTTGAACATTACTTCGCCTGTCGTGAGCTAATGTTGGAAGTCTATACACTGGGCAGCTGCCTCATCGAACTTGGTTGACAATGTTGCCACCTTGGCCAACTTGCAACCGTTTGGATCATCAAGGAAGGTGCTGCAGATGACATCTCTAAACTAATTTTGTATAGTAACCATCTCAATGTATTCTCCTCCCTCGCGCTGATATTCTATGCAAGGAAAGGATATTACCAACGTTCTTGCGAAGTTGATAATATTGGCAACCACCCGTCGATAGTCAATCAATTCTACTGAATGGGCGTCATAGGCTTTCACCTTGTACACCAGCTGTTCTTTCCAAGCAAAGAGATGTTGCTTGTTTCCCTACAAGTAGACTGATTGATATGCCAATTGCAAGTCTACAATTGTGGTCTTGTCTTCAGGCCTCTTTTCTACAATTCTTTGCTCTGATTGTTGAGTCTCTGCACGAAGTCCATGTGCTCTATCCCGTAATTGGTATAGATTTTCCAGTATACATCGCCCTTTGAGAACAAACTCCTCCACTTGATCTCTCAAGTGTTTTCCGTATGTTATCAGTTGTTGATGATTCTACTCTATGGAAGATTAGCAATTTTGGCGGTAAGGCCGAGACGTCCGGGGTGCCATGCATCAAGCTAGAAATGTACGACCTCAATTGTTGGTTCTCAACCTTCAAGGCTGCTTTGTCTTTTCCATCCTTGGCCA
>VDFB02268716.1:143432-235685 GCA_007258455.2 Sequoia sempervirens
TTAATATCTTCAGAGTTTTCTTCAGAGTTTTATATTCAGGGCATTTACATCCATTGGGCGTCCATATTCAAGAGATCCAGAGGGTTAACAAGGTGGCATATATTTATTTATTGCTGATTCTACTGTAGCCGTACAAATCTGTACAGTACAGCCGTACCATCATTGGGAAAAGTGCATAGTCTTCATAGTTCAGAGTATCTTGCATTCAGAGGTCATTAACTCCTTTAGGCGCATATATCAGAGAGAACTGGTAATATTTGAGAAGGCCGTATTTTCTTGAAGTTGTTTTCTGACAGGCCGTACTTCTTCAGCAGGCCGTACCATCATAGAAAGGGCGTATTTTATCTTGAGAGTCAAGCGCTTGCATTGAGGGTTGTTTGTCACTTCCAGTTTGGGCGTACACTACTCTGGCATCATTAGAGACCAATACATTGAAGCTTTACCAATACCAAGCATCTGCATTTCTACTCATCAACGCTGTCGCTTTTACAGCCGTACTTGCTTGAAAGACGCGGTTCCCTTCATCATATGAGAAACGCCAATCTTAGCTTCACACATACATCACCGAGGCTACTAGTCTAGAGTCACGAAACATCCGCGTGAGGGAGAAGAGCATATTGCCGTACGTATTCATCTATTTATTGTCGCATCAAAAGAAAAATCAGGTTTTTAAATAATATTGTTCTTTTGTTGCATGCTATCAGATCACTAATGTAATCATTGCAAAGGGCTAATAAATGGTCTGATTTCAGTATTTGCACTAGGGTTTGTTATTTACGAAGTTGTATGAATTTTATAGAATCTATTTTTAATTACATGCAAAAACGCCATCTGGCACTTTATGCTTAAAACCCTAGAAACGACAAGAAATTTGCAAAACCTTCAAAAAAACATCAGAAAATCCTTTCGATTCAGATTAGGGGGAAACTTAGGTTTTCTACAGATTTGCATTTGAAAACTAGTTTCAGGCAAACAAAAACCAGCAAACACAAAACTGAAAGTATCACCAAAATTCTTCAACAATGATGCTCAATCTGCTTGTCTGAATGAGAAGCAACCACAATTCCAACTAGGTGTTATCTTTCGAACATGAAATTGGATTCTTGCTAGGAGGTATGCATTCCTCGAAGCCATAAGCCTAAAATCATTTCGGCAACAATTCGATATGTTAAGCAATGGATGATCAAATGTTGGGGCAAGGCCTCTCTTTTATAGAACTTTGAGGTGACTGTTGGTTTTCCATCTTTCCCTCCAAAGGGACGCCCAAAGCAATTTGAAATATTTTAATTTTTTTAAAAACACTTATTCCCTCCTCATTTTGGCGTCCAAACTCCAAAGGGACATACAAACATTTAAAATATAAATAATACTCCCTCAATGAGGCGTCCACCTTTCAAGACCACATTTTAAAACAACATCAAGTCATAACGTTAGGCCAAGGGGTCAATTTGAAAATATAACATTAATGACTTGAAATAATTTATTTCTCCAAAATTGCACCTCAAAAGCTAAATCCAAAAATACTCAACTGCCTTGCGTGAAATGGAAAGCTCACTGTGCTATTGCCAACTAGAACATTGCTAAAAATAGAACTCACTAAAAATAAAACTCACTAAAAATAGTAAATTCTGGAAAGTTACCCAATTCACCTGCATGCCATATCATTGCGAAGCTTTCTAAAAACCCAGAAAGAATCCGCAAGCCAAATTCCAAAACTCCATATGCAAACTCCTGAAAATGCCAAAAACCTTCAAACACTGGAAACCCTAATTTTACCTTGACGAGTCTACGGGCCTCTGGAATGGGTTGACGAGCCACTGCACTGCTCACTGATGAGAAGGGGACATTACACCTAAACCCTTATTCAACTTCCTCATGAAATATTCCTCTTTAGAATCAGAATCTTCATCAAAACTTTCACTCAATACAAACTCCTTGTCTTTTCCTTTCTTCGAAATTTTGAAGGCTGCCTCCCTTTTGGATGAAGAATCATAAATTGTCCTCACCTCATAGGCTGTTAGAATGCCATGAAATTCATCAACCGTCAACTTATCAAGGTCCTTTATCTCCTTCAATCACTGAAACCTTTGCATCAAAACGCAAAGGAAGAGACCTTAAAATTTTCTGAACCACAGTGGACTCCTCAATCTTTTCTCCTAGACCCTTGATAGTGTTAACAACTTCATCTACTCGCAAAAAATAAGCAGCAACGTTTTCCTCTTCTTGCATCTTGAGACTCTCAAAATGTCTTCTATGTGTTTGAAGCTTTGCCTTCTTAACCTTATCATCTCCTTCATATGTTTTTTGAAGTTTGTCCCAAATCTCATGAGTTGTATCACAATGCATAACCTTCACAAATTCAGTTTCAGACAAACCACATAAGATAGCATTCATAGCCTTTGCATTATTTTCAAAAGCTTTTCTTTCCATCTGCATCTGATGGAGGAGTTGAAGGAATTGTATAACTAGATACCACACTTTTCCAAACGTCAAAACCAAGAGACATTAAATAAGTATGCATTCGAACACTCCAAAATGCATAGTTAGAGCCATCAGATAAGGGAGCTCTATTCATAACAAGACCTTCATGAGAACCCATGTGTGCAATTAGGATCAACCTCCAAGTGTTTAAGATCTTTTTCAAAGGAACCCCACTGTGATACCAATTGAAGAGCACACGGGAAATACTAGTGGTGGAGGGAGGGAGGGAGGGAGGGAGCGAGGCGGGGGCGGGGAGGGTGGCAGGGGTGTGTGAATCAATATTTCAAAACTTTTAAGCATAAACCATGAGAATCAGAAATAAAACAGTAAGAGCAGCCATCAACATGAAGAACACCAAATTTCATGTGGAAAACCCTTTCGGGTAAAAAACCACGACAAAACAAAGTTTATATTCACTTCAAAGGGCACCAACCCAGATTACAAAAGTGAGCACCAACTTCGAAAAGCTGAAGCACCAACTCTAGTGTGAGCACCAGCTACAATTCTGATTTCAAAACCGAACTCAAAACGAGAGCAGATACAACACTTCAAACTCCTTTGCCTCATACATCATTTCATGAGTATGGCTCCAAAAGATCTGATACTGCTGTCCATTCACATGAATGACAAACTGATAAAGGCAATGCTAGGAAAAATACCAGAACTAAAAGAAATTATGTTTCAAAACATATTGGTAGTCTTATAGATTTTATGTAAATCACTGACTTCACATATATGCACAGCTTAACCTCTTCTTCAATCACATCCTCCAGAATTCACAAGTTTGCATATGCAATACAAGAACATCCAAAGAAAAACCTTCACACTTACCATCACATTAAATACTTGGTTTCTGGGAATGACAGCAGAATGTAGGAAGACACAAGCTTCAACACCACATTGCCCGACTCTAAACCCCATGCGTATATCTCATTCTACAACCCATGTAACTCTGAATGAAGACATTAAAAAAGGGTTTGAAACCTCCAAAACATCTTTGTTCAAACACCAAGGCCTTCGTTCCAATTTAAAACTCATGTACTTGCACAGAGCTTCCACTCATCTTCATATAACCTCCATTGATACAGTCCGCATAAATTTTCAATCATCTACAACCTGACACATACGAAAAGGTAAAAATGTTGATGATATTAGCAAAACAAACTCTTTCATTGTGCATTGTTTATCCCTAATCATAGCGCTAACATCTGAGAATAATTATTTCTGTAGACACTTATACCCCCATGAATACTGCAAATTCCGTCAACAATGAATGAGAGAGTGCGAATGAACTAAAATGACCTGTGCAAAGGCTAATGGACAAAAAGATACATTAATACATGCCATCATCGACAATAAAAATCTTCTCTTTCTCAAATATCCCGATGGCCCAGATGAAAACAATATATCTCATGAAATCCTCACGTCTCCAACCTTATTCGAAAATGCAGAGAATAAAAAACCCATCAAAAATTATTGTCGATAACTTATGAATGGGACACGCTTCAAAACTTCAACAGCGAATACCATAATTTTTGAGAAGAAACGGCACAAGATAACACAAGAGTCAATAAACACTCTAGGTAAGAATAATAACCCAACTCCTTTTTTCTGAACGACAGTAACAAAATGTTTTAAAATGCTCACTCCTATTCCACATAATTGACTTAATAAAAGCACATGCACCCACAAAATAACAAACTGAAGATGTTATCGTTGTGATCAACATTCTCAGCACAGAAATGGAGCCGTTGATGATAGTAAGCCACCCTCAGCAAATAAAAATGTCGTTGAAAAATATGACTAGAGTCGTCGCTAATCAATGCTGGGCGTTACCATACAAGGAGTATTCAAGCCACCTTTAGAGAATCAATGTGTAAATCTGAAGACGTCACCAATATGGAAAAATCAGAGGCAATCAGCTGCCCTATAAAAATCTGAAGCCAACCATTCAAATCTGACAAGGATGACATGTCACAGTAGATGTGGCATAACTGCCATTTAGTAAGACAGGTGAAGATGACCACGTCCAGATAAGAAGACTTCATAAATCAGGAACAACGAATACAAAACTTCCTTAGAAGACAATATGCCGAAATAATTCAAACAAAGGCTCTATCAAATAGAAAGGTAAACCATCAAACACATTGAACAAAGTTTGAGGAGCATGAACAACGTAGAAGATATAAACAGACAACTTCTGAAAAATATGCAACACCAGCAAAAATATGTGCCAGACCTTTGACATCAATGACAAAATAATCAACAGGAAGAATTCGGGAATTTATTATTATTTTAAAAAATGTTCTCCATGGATCGCCATACACTGGAATAATTGGGAACTTATTTAATTTTTCTAACCTATTGTAATACATTAGGTTTTCCCTTATTATTTTGCACTCTTATTTTCATGTGGGATGCATTTTTGTATTTCTCTTTCTGAGTTCATCAATTTGCTTTGTAGTACTCTTTTCAACTTCATGAATTTGTCATATTTGTTGATTTACATAAAATGAGTAGGGTCCCTTGTAGCATTCATTAACACAACATGAAATGATGCACTTGAGAGTAAATATTTTAATAATCTCTATCTTCATTCGTACCACCTTCAACATTAGGTAAGTTCAGTTTCAACGATTCAGTGAAGTTTGCGAAAATTGATCATGGCTTCTCCAACTTGAACCATTTTGTTATCACCTTCCAATCCCACAGTGTCATTTACCAATGGGAATTCTTTATACTTAAATGTCCTCTTTGCTTCCAAATTGATGTGTTGATTCCTCGTCTAACTAGATATCACCCAGTTTATATTCTGTAAATACTCGACGATAAGTTTGATGAACAAATACTTTGTATTCATCTCATCCTTGTATTTTTCCTTCTTTGATTTCTACAAAGTTACAATTAGGTTGAAACACTTCATAATATTCCATTTGCTAATAGAAGAGATCTTTAGGAGAGCTAGTTTTGTCTTTTGAACAGGTTTGGAACTCCAGAATCCCTTCATTGTTTGGCTCTATGGTAACTTGGTCTTTGCTTTCCAAGCATTCTTCATCAGAGTTTGAATTTGATAATTTGTCAAATTAGGCTACTTCTTCATTGACTAATTGGTTCTTCAAAGCTATGACATATTTCCAATCTTTATTTTTTATAGAGAATAGATTCTTCTTATAGTTTTGAACAGCCTTGGCTGCTATCAGCCAACCTTGGCCTAATAATGCATCATAGGCCTTTTTCCTTAAAGAGATGACTACGAAATTCAAAATGAAATGTTGAGTGCTGATGATTACCTTTTGGCCCATGAGTACTCTAAGTACCTTTATGTTGTATTGATCTGCTCCCACCAATTAGAATGTTGGTGACTAGATTGTTGGTTTTACAAGATTCCTCCAACTTTCCTCTAGAAGGATATTCATCCCCAATCCACCATGAACACCGGTATTAGTGAATGTACTACCCAATATCTTCATGTGTATGATTGCTGGTTGTCGGGCTAGGTTCATTATCAACAATATTGGGTCAATCATTTGGTTCCTTGATAGAGGAAATCCACAATTGATTCCTTTTGTTTTATTTAGTTTCCCTCATCCGATATTACATCATCAATTAGGAGGTGTACAAGTGTATGCTCCATGTTTCAGTTAGAATGAGCATTTATATTTATAATTTCCTTTAGTTTTGAAATACTATGCAATAAATATATTACCTTTATAGATAGTGTGTTTACAACACTTGCCTTGCAATAGCCTTGTCTAAACTAAGTTTGCTCGTAGTTGTTGCCTTCACACCATTAGCAGAGAAGTTTGGTAGTGCCTTGCTTGGTGGGAAATCTCTTGTGAAATGACCCCACTTGTTGCACTTCCAAAATGACTTGCATTTTGCTGTCTGTTATCGCTTTGGTTTTGATATCCACTGAGTGATGCATTTGGATGTTTACTCGGTAATGGTAATTCAACGACTAACAAAGAGTAAATGGAAATATATAATAGCAATAATAAAACATATTAATTACTTAGACAATGCACAAAATATATGTCTTGTATTCTTCATTCATCGGATTAGCAATACTTACAGAATAGCAAAATGTATGTGGTCCTCGACCACAAGTTCAAACATATAATATATAGCCAGCCGATGTTGGTTGAGGACACCAACCGTTGACAACTACCGAGTACACCCAACCAATGGTTAGGAACTAATTACACATTAACACATTTATTTATTTATTGCATTTGGCCGACTACATCAGCCTCCTCAAAAAGAAAGTCGTCTTCCAAATGACTGACAAACAAAATTGGAAGACAACAGTACAATATACTAGCTAGTGAGAGGATGGATGAGAAGACGCACCTAGAGCCAGGTGGACGAAGGAGGTCAAAGTAGGTGTTTGGGCACTGAGCTGGTGAAGCCGGTAGACTTCCTCAGTCCTCAGCTTAAGGTGATGAGCTGCTATCAATTCCTTCTCCCTAGTTGCCTTCACCATGTGAGCAACCTCTATCAATTGATGTTTCATCTTTTCAATTTCCTTTCCTTTGGCCTCAATTTGGGTGTTCTTTGCTATCACTTCCATCTCTTTGACCTGAATCTGGTTATTCTTTTCCGTCAATTCTATTTCTTTGGCAACCACTTTTGCTCGTTTGGCCTTGGCGAGTTGTGTTTGCTACACCAATTGGCTCTAAAAATGTTGATTAAGGGCATTTTCCTTAGCGCGTACCCTCTGTGAGATAGATATGGCCTCATCAATTTCGCTGCTAAGCAAAAGATTAGATGCCTCCTGCTGCTTCAGCTTATAAAACAACTCCCCGTATGTAGTCTCCATGCCAAAAAGAGTTGAGATTAATTTCCCAACTCTTCCCTAGAACGTAGGCTTGGCGGGGTAGCATGCCGCTAACATCTCTTTAGTCTCAATCTTTGGTCAACCTCTTGAGATAAGAAGACTAGTGAACTCATTCTTACAACTAGTTTGCATGAATGCTAGAATTCGTTGGGCCTCATGCCATGCCAATGGAGAATGGGCACGGTCCAACCGATGGGAAATGTTAGCAACCTCCTGTATGACTGCAACCATAGGCTTCAAACTTTGAATGTATCTCTAGATAGTGCCTAGCAGATCTATCTCATTCGGTTTGGGGATCCCTATGATTATCCCTTCTAAATCACTGGATTCGTCTACTGCAGGAGAAGGGTGCAGGAGAAGGGGTTGTGGTCGTGGGTAGTGCAGGAGTGGTTGCTTCCATAGTGGCTACTGGTGGAGTGACAATTGGCGGTTGTGGTGTCGGTGTTGGCTCCCCTTTCCCCCTCCTGTATATGCATTGGCTTTTCTATAGGAATAATAATCTATGTAGTGGTCATTGGTGCAATAATCGATTGTGTACTCTCTCCTATGTGTTGGCGTTTAAATTAGCACCTCTGGAGTGCTGATAGTAAACGTTCAACTATTACAAATGTTTTGCAACACTTCTTCGTTATTTAAAGAGAAGTCCTCTTTGCTGATGTAATGCGTAAGAGAGGGTAGAGTAGACTAAGGTTCCTATCTTTTTGTACTCAGTGGTAGGACACAAGGGTGCACAAACACAATGCACCATAGCTAAGCTTTTTCTTTGGTTTCGGCATATCTTAACTACGACTATTCTAGCTTTTAATCTATCCTATCTCCTCAAGGTAAACAGAGCATGAGGGCATAGGAGCGGGAATGGATTGGTTGGATCACTTGAATCCGCCGTCTCCTTAGAATATGGCCGAGGCTCTGAACTCTCAGATATATGTTGGCATAAGGTTTTATACAAGCAAATGCTCTTCACGGTAAGTTGGATTTGAGACCTACCAAGGAGGAGGAACCCCTATCCGAGGTATGGGCTAGGAATCGACATTACAAGAAACAACAAATTACGATGTCTTGGCCGACAAACTTGCTAAGGAGGAGGAACATCTATCCGAAGTATAGGTTGAAAGACAATCCATTAGACAACAACAAACGATAATTGTTAATAATAGATATCCAAGGAGGAGGAACTGCTATCCGAGGAGGGAAATGAAACAACAAGCTATTTAAACACAAAGACGTTATGGAAGAACTCAAATCCTTAGATCAAATTGCATGTGCCTTTTGATTTCTTTCCTCAAGCTTTCTTAACGGATTACAAAGATTGAGGCAACAAAGGCACGAAATCATGCACAATTACGATCAACCAATGAACTCTCATCCAAGAGTGAACAAATATTCGCTTTCAAAGCTGTTGGCAACAATGGCACAACAATTTTGCATAGCAAGTAGAGGTTAAACAAATAATGAGCCCAAGGCTCTTATTTATAGAACTCAAAGGAGTGGGTAACCCCAAAATCTCCTTGAGTTAACAATGAGTTCTTGCCATTCAATTAGCAAGATTTACTCCTAAAAAGGGGGAACAAACAGTTAACTAGAAATCTACTTCAGTTAACTGAAACTAAACAAAGAGTTAACTGGAAACTACTTCAGTTGACTGAAACTAAACTAAAGGTGAACTTTAATACAAAGTATGCCTGCAACATAGACATCCACGTTTAGTGGAGATGTGAGATCCACAAATTATGGAAGCCAATTAGACATCCTTAATTAGTGGGATCTGACAATGCATGATTTGTGGGATGTGGAGTTAACTTGGAAAGGGCATCAAGTTAACTCCAGTTACATTTAATGTCTTCTTGAGTTGACTTGGAAAGAAGCATCAAGTCAACTTCAAGTATCATAAATGCCATTTGGAGGGTAGGACGTCCTTCTTGGTGCCTTTACAACTCACCATTAGTCAACAGTGTTTCTCTCTATTCGTTGACTTCTTCAACCTCGTGGGAGTTAATGCTCTGCAAAATGATGATGTGGCGCTTGAGCATTACTTCGCCTATCGTGAGCTGATGCTGGAAGTCTATACACTGGGCAGCTGCCTCATCGAACTTGGTTGACAATGCTGCCACCTTGGCCAACTTGCAACCGTTTGGATCAAGGAAGGTGCTGCGGATGACATCTTTGAATTGATTTTGTACAATAACCATCTCAATGTATTCTCCTCCCTCGCGCTAATATCCTATGCGAGGAAAGGATATTACCAACGTTCTTGCGAAGTTGATAATATTGGCAACCACCCGTCGATAGTCAATTAATTCTACTGAATGGGCGTCATAGGCTTTCACCTTGTACGCTATCTGTTCTTTCCAAGCAAAGAGATGTTGCTTGTTTTCCTCTGAGTAGACTGATTGATATGCCAATTGCAAGTCTGCAATTGTGGTCTCGTCTTCTGGCCTCTTTTCTACAATTCTTTGCTCTGATTGTTGAATCTCTGCACGAAGTCCATGTGCTCTATCCTGTAATTGTTATAGATTTTCCAGTATACATCGCCCTTTGAGAACAAACTCCACTTGATCTCTCAAGTGTTTTCCGTATGTTATCAGCTGTTGATGATTCTGCTCTGCGGGAAGATCCAACAATTTTGGTGGTAAGGCCGAGATGTTCAGGGTGCCATGCATCAAGCTGGAAATGTACGACCTCAATTATTGGTTCTCAACCTTCAAGGTTGCTTTGTATTTTCCATCCTTGGCCATCCTTTCTTGTGCGCTCACCTAGGCGATACCGAGAAGGTCTGCCTCCACCTGCCGTGTGGTCTTTCCAAGGTTAGGTTTAGACAATGTAAAGTCTTCCACTTGTACCTCATGTATGCTTTTATCTTCTGGTGGGACAGCAATCTCTATGATGAGCTCACAATCTGCATTCCTTTCCACGTGAACTTGCTTCTTCAACTTCTTTGCCGACATGTCTTGTGGGACATGGTCGAATTCAGTGAAGTCAAGTTCATAGGAGGGTCTTTCCCTCTTCCTGCCTAGGAAACCCTCAAGCCAGATAGAATCTCGGTTAGCTTCGCTAGAAGGAGGAATATGGGGCCTTTGAATGCTCGATGTGTGAGACTGTGCTGGAGTGACGTCTCTCGGTGGTGAGTCCAAGTCGATGGGGACCTGCGACTGCTATGATGGTGGTGATGTAGGCGGTTCTGTTTCTATTACAGGCACCGTTTTTGCTGCTGCTTCTTCTGCTGCTGGCCTTGCCTCTGTTGTTGCTTCTTCAACAACTATTTCTATTACTGGTTCTGGGGCAGCAATACCCATGAGAATTTCGAGACTGTGTGTGGTTGTCTCCACATGTATCCCCTGTGTTCTTGGCCTTGTGTGCTTTGACATCCTCATCCCTTGGGGAGGATTGCATCACTGCTTCTGCTTGGGCTTCTTTCTTGACGTGGAATGTGGTGTAGATTGAACCTATGGTGGCTTTGTTCTGGGAGGTACCACCTTCCTTGTTTTCTTGCTATCAAGATAGAGTTGGCTGTTTCTAACAACTCTACTCGTCCTCTCCTCTATAGATGGGTTGTCCTTTGCGTACCAATGCACTCTTGGGAGTGGTTGTGAGTCAACTGAATTTACGAAGAATGAGGGGAGAATGACTTCCCATTCATCGTTAGATAAGCCCTCGATGTCTTCTGACATAAAGTCAACAATTTGCGAGAGTATGAAGCTGCTTTAGTTCCTTCTTCGCACTTCATACTCATCGTCAAAATTGACCCAATAATCTTCCATAGAAGATTCATGTGATGAACGTTGCTCGAGATGCATTGCATAGAGCCCTCTGGGATCATATGACCTTCTCTCGATGAGGTATTTGAGATTATACCTCACAGTTTCTTGGCTCATCATCTTGGCATCTGCCACTGTCCTGCATCTATAGAGTCCCATCCCAACGGGAAAGTTTACAGTTGTCTTCTTCTTTAGGCGCAAGTAGATGTGAACTTCGGATAATTGCTTTAGGAATTCCATAAAGACTACCCTATTTGAAGGGTATCGTGGCATCATGGCGTGGTGACCAACGTAGCCATACACGCGTATGTAGGAAAATGTAGGGAATTGGATAAACCAATCCACCCAATCTGCCATTGCCTCTCTGGTTGTTTGTGAAATATGTACGTGCATCTCATGGTCTAGATCTCGTACGGTGTGCATGATGAAGTGATCACTTGTTCTTTTGAAGTGTCACTCTACTTGAGTAAACTCAAGACGTGTAAAGTGTTCATGAACCTTCTGCACACCAAAGGTTCCCACATTGTTTAATATCCTGAACTCGCCTTGAAAGGCAATCAGGTATACCAAGTAAGAACACATGTGAAACCTGTGAGCTTCTAGAAACTCGATAATCTGTTGGCGGAGTGTGTCACTAATCAGAGTGGCCCAGTCATAATGTTCCCTCTTGCTGATGATTTTTGCAATGACATAATACATCCACGACTGGAATTGATTGCCATCTTCCTGTCTAGTGATGTTGTTGAGTAGAGTGATTAACACTGCATACTCATCTTTGCATTCTCCTCGTCCAACCAACTTAGGCAAGTTAGCCTTTTTCACTTTTAGCCATTTTTCTGCCATTATTCCTTGGCATTTGCTTTTGGCTGCCTCAAATGCCTTGTCGCATTCTGTCACTGATATGACCCTGCTGGTAGGGCATGGTGGAATATCAAAACACTTTTCAATGTCCTTGGGCTTTAGACTACAGATTATCCTCCCATCTACTGACTTGATTTTTCTCGTGGTAGGATTGTAATGCTTAATACAAGCAATTACAAGCTCCACACTCTATAATGTGACAGGGATGGACGCAGCTTGAAGCAAGCTGGACTCTTCTATGTTCTGCAACGTGATCTGATTCATGCCCTCCAAGTCTTCTAGATCAACCACTGGGTTTACTTGATGCAAGTTCGTGTCAGTCGTTTTTAGGTAATCATGGTAGAAGGCCGTCTTGGTCTTGTATTGTATCTGAGAGTATTGCATCTTGAATACCTTAAAGATTGACTGCACGCTTGACCCTATTCTTACAATTTTTGAAAACCCCTGAAAATAGCGCCTTGTTGAGAAGTATTTCTTTTGGAAAAAATCTGGCACATGGGTTTTGTTCATGCTTCAATGCTGAACAAACCCAGTTCCTCAGAATTTTGATTTTGAAACTTTTTCGGAAAAACCCCCAAAAATAGGGGCAACATGTTTGCTGATTCTGAAAAATTTGACAAGATGGGTTTTACTAGAAAATTATTCTGAATTTGCCCAGTTGATCTGATTTTGTTGTAGCCTGCTGATTTGTGTGACATGCAAGAATACCTAAGACAAGAAAAGAGGAAGTAGACAGAAGATGGATTGGAAGTTTTTTTAATCTGACTCACTGAGAAAATCTGTCTCTGAATCCAGCCTCTGATTAGAAATCTTCTTTTGCCTCTGATCTTCAAGAAATATCGAAGAACGGTCAAAAACCTTGGTCAGATCCAAAAATAGCGTCCTTGAGAGCTTATTGTTGTTCTTGATCATCAACCTGCAAAGAAATAATGAAGAGGGACGCCTAGATCTTCTTTATATAGACTCAAGCATGAATCCTTGAAGTTTGGGAGCCTAACTTATGATCTAAAGTTGATTTGGCTTGACCTGGAGTTCAAAAGGTAGGTTTCCATTGATTGTGGGGTGAATTGGCCACATTTGCCTCCAAAATATCTTATTTGGTCAACAAAACATGCCTTTGACCTTTTTGGGGCGTACCTTTTGAGTTTGAATCCTTTTTTCATCATTTCTCAAAAGGGACGCCCAAAAAGGTCAAAGGCATGTTTTGTTGACCAAATAAGATATTTTGGAGGCAAATTTGGCCAATTCACCCCACAATCAGTGGAAACCTACCTTTTGAACTCCAAATCAAGCCAAATCAGCTTTAGATCATGAGTTAGGCTTCCAAACTTCAAGGATTCAGGCTTGAGTCTATATAAAGAAGATCTAGGCGTCCCTCTTCATTATTTCTTTGCAGGTTGATGATCAAGAACAACAATAAGCTCTCAAGGATGCCATTTTTGGATTTGACCAAGGTTTTTGACCGTTCTTCGATATTTCTTGAAGATCAGAGACAAAAGAAGATTTCTAATAAGAGGCTGGAAGCAGAGACAAATTTTCTCAGTGAGTTAGATTAAAAAAACTTCCAATCCATCTTCTGTCTACTTCCTCTTTTCTTGTCTTAGGTATTCTTGCATGTCACACAAATTAGCAGGCTACCACAAATTTGATCAACTGGGCAGATTCAAAATAATTTTCCAGTAAAACCCATCTTGTCAGATTTTCTAGAATTAGCAAACTTGCTACCCCTATTTTTGGGGGTTTTTTCGAAAAAGTTTCAGAATCAAAATTCTAAGGAATTGGGTTTGTTCAGAGCATTGAAGCACGAACAAAACCCATGTGCCAGATTTTTTCCAAAAAAAATACTTCTCGGCAGGTTGCTATTTTTAGGGGTTTTCGAAAATTGTTAGAACAGGGTCAAGTGTGCAGTCAATCTTTAAGTTATTCAGGAAGCAATACTCTTAGATACAATATAAGACCAAGATGACCTTGTACCATGATTACCTAAAAACGACTGACACAAACTTGCATCAAGTAAACCCAGTAGTTCATCTAGAAGACTTGGAGGAGGCATGAATCAGATCAAGTTGTAGAACATAGAAGAGTCCAGGTTGCTCCAAGCTGCATCCATCCCCATCACATTACAGAGTGTGGAGCTTGTAATTACTTGTATTAAGCATTACAATCCTACCACGAGAGAAATCAGGTCGTAGATAGGAGGATAACTTGCAGTTTAAAGCCCAAGGACATTGAAAAGTGTTTTGATATTCCACCATGCCCTACCAGCAGGGTTATATCAGTGATAGAATGCGACAAGGCATTCGAGGCAGCCAAAAGCAAATGCCAAGGAATAATGGCAGAAAAATGACTGAAAGTGAAAAAGGCTAACTTGCCTAAGTTGGTTGGACAAGGAGAATGCAAAGATGAGTATGCAGTGTTAATCACTCTACTCAACAAAATCACTAGACAGGAAGATGGCAATCAATTCCAGTCATGGATGTATTATGTCATTGCAAAAATCATCAGCAAGAGGGAACATTATGACTGGGCCACTCTGATCAGTGACACACTCCACCAACAGATTATCGGGTTTCTAGAAGCTCACAGGTTTCACATGTGTTCTTACTTGGTATACCTGATTGCCTTTCAAGGCGAGTTCAGGATATTAAACAATGTGGGAACCTTTGGTGTGCAGAAGGTTCATGAACACTTTACACGTCTTGAGTTTACTCAAGTAGAGTGACACTTCAAAAGAACAAGTGATCACTTCATCATGCACACCGTACGAGATCTAGACCATGAGATGCACGTACGTATTTCACAAACAACCAGAGAGGCAATGGCAGATTGGGCAGATTGGTTTATCCAATTCCCTACATTTTCCTACATATGCGTGTATGGCTACATTGGTCACCCCGCCATGATGCCACGATACCCTTCAGATAGGGTAGTCTTTATGGAATTCCGAAGGCAATTATCCGAAGTTCACATCTACTTGCGCCTAAAGAAGAAGACAACTGTAAACTTTCCCGTTGGGATGGGACTCTATAGATGCAGGATAGCGGCAGATGCCAAGATGATGAGCCAAGAAACGGTGAGGTATAATCTCAAATACCTCATCGAGAGGTCATATGATCCCAGGGGGTTCTATGCGATGCATCTCGAGCAACGTTCATCACATGAATCTTCTATGGAAGATTATTGGGTCAATTTTGACGATGAGTATGAAGTGCGAAGAAGGAACTAAAGCAGCTTCATACTCTCGCAAATTGTTGACTTTATGTCAGAAGACATCGAGGGCTTATCTAACGATGAATGGGAAGTCATTCTCCCCTCATTCTTCGTAAATTCAGTTGACTCACAACCACTCCCAAGAGTGGATTGGTATGCAAAGGACAACCCATATATAGAGGAGAGGACGAGTAGAGTTGTTAGAAACAACCAACTCTATCTCGACAGCAAGAAAACAAGGAAGGTGGTACCTCCCAGAACAAAGCCACCACAGGTTTAGTCTACACCACCTTCCACGTCATGAAAGAAGCCCAGGCAGAAGCAGTGGTTCAATCCTCCCCAAGGGATGAGGATGTCAAAGCACACAAGGCCAATAACACAGGGGATACATGTGGAGACAACCACACACAGTCCCGAAATAGTCATGGGTATTGCTGCCCTAGAGCCTGTAATAGAAATAGTTGTTGAAGAAGCAGTAGTAGAGGCAGAAGCAACAACAGAGGCAGTGCTAGTGGCAGAAGAAGCAGCAACAGAAATGGTGCCTATAATAGAAACAAAACTTCCTACATCACCACCATCACAGCAGTCACAAGTCCCCATTGACTTGGACTCGCCACCGAGAGATGTCACTCTAGCATAGTCTCACACATCGGGCATTCAAAGGCCCCATATTCCTCCTTCTAGTGAAGCTAGCCAAGATTCTATTTGGGTTGAGGGTTTCCTCGGCAAGAAGAGGGAAAGACCCTCCTATGAACATGACTTCACTGAATTCGACCATGTCGCACAAGACATGCTGACAAAGAAGTTGAAGAAGCAAGTTCACGTGGAAAGGAATGTAGATTGTGAGCTCATCATAGAGACTACTGTCCCACCAGAAGATAAAAATATACATGAGGTACAAGTGGAAGACTTCACATTGTCTAAACCTAACCTCACAAAGACCACACGACAGGTGGAGGCAAACCTTCTCGGAATTGCCTCGGTGAGCGCACAAGAAAGGATGGCCAAGGATGGAAAAGACAAAGCAGCCTTGAAAGTTGAGAACCAACAATTGAGGTCGTACATTTCCAGCTTGATGCATGGCACCCCAGATGTCTCGGCCTTACCGCCAAAATTGCTAGATCTTCCGTAGAGTAGAATCATCAACAACTGATAACATATGGAAAACACTTGAGAGATCAAGTGGAGGAGTTTGTTCTCAAAGGGCGATGTATACTGGAAAATCTATACCAATTATGGGATAGAGTACATGGACTTCGTGCAGAGATTCAACAATCAGAGCAAAGAATTGTAGAAAAGAGGCCTAAAGACAAGACCGCAATTGCAGACTTGCAATTGGCATATCAATCAGTCTACTTGTAGGGAAACAAGCAACATCTCTTTGCTTGGAAAGAACAGCTGGTGTACAAGGTGAAAGCCTATGACGCCCATTCAGTAGAATTGATTGACTATCGACGGGTGGTCGCCAATATTATCAACTTCGCAAGAACGTTGGTAATATCCTTTCCTTGCATAGAATATCAACGCAAGGGAGGAGAATACATTGAGATGGTTACTATACAAAATCAGTTTAGAGATGTCATTTGCAGCACCTTCCTTGATGATCCAAACGGTTGCAAGTTGGCCAAGGTGGCAACATTGTCAACCAAGTTTGATGAGGCAGCTGCCCAGTGTATAGACTTCCAACATCAGCTCACGACAGGCGAAGTAATGTTCAAGCACCACGTCATCATTTTGTAGAGCATTAACTCCCTCGAGGCTGAAGAAGTCAACGAATGGATAGAAACACTATTGACTAATGGTGAGTTGTAAAGGCACCAAGAAGGACATCCTACCCTCCAAATGGCATTTATGATACTTGAAGTTGGCTTGATGCTTCTTTCCAAGTCAACTCAAGAAGACATTAAATGTAATTGGAGTTAACTTGATGCCCCTTTCCAAGTTAACTCCCCATCCCACAAATCATGCATTGTCAGATTCCACTAATTAAGGATGTCTAATTGGCTTCCATAATTTGTGGATCTCACATCTCCACTAAATGTGGATGTCTATTTTGGAGGCATACTTTGTATTAAAGTTCACCTTTAGTTTAGTTTCAAGCAACTGAAGTAGTTTCCAATTGACTCTTTGTTTAGTTTCAGTTAATTGAAGTAGATTTCCAGTTAACTGTTTGTTCCCCTTTTTTAGGAATAAATCTTGCTAATTGATTGGCAAGAACTCATTGTTAACTCAAGGAGATTTTGGGATTACCCACTCCTTTGAGTTCTATAAATAAGAGCCTTGGGCTCATTATTTGTTTAGCCTTTACTTGCTATGCAAAATTGCTATGCCATTGTTGCAACAACTTTTGAAAGCGAATATTTGTTCACTCTTGGATGAGAGTTCATTGGTTGATCGTAATTGTGCATGATTTTGTGCTTTTGTTGTCCCAATCTTTGTAATTCGTTCAGAAAGCTTGAAGAAAGAAATCAAAAGGCACATGCAATTTGATCTAAGGATTTGAGTTCTTCCATAACATCTTTGTGTTTAAATAGCTTGTTTCATTTCCCTCCTCGGATAGGGGTTCCTCCTCCTTGGATATCTGTTATTAACGGTTATCGTTTGTTGTTGTCTAATGGATCGTCTTTCAACCTATACTTCAGATAGGGGTTCCTCCTCCTTAGCAAGTTTGTCGGTTAGGACGTCGTAATTTGTTGTTTCTTGTAAGTCGTTTCTTAGCCCATACCTCAGATAGGGTTTCCTCCTCCTTGGCAGGTCTCAGATCCAACTTACCGTTAAGAGCGTTTGCTTGTATAAAACCTTATCCCAGCATATATCTGAGAGTTCAAAGCCTCGGCCATATTCTAAGGAGACAACAGATTCAAGTGATCCAACCAATCCATTCCCGCTCTTATGCCCTCATGCTCTGTTTACCTTGAGGAGATAGGATAGATCAAAAACTAGAATAGTCGTAGTTAAGATCTGCCGAAACCAGAGAAAAAGTTTAGCTGGCGCATTGTGTTTGTGCACCCTTGTGGCCTACTGCTGAGTACAAAAAGATAGGAACCTTAGTCTACTCTACCCTCTCTTATGCATTACATCAGCAAAGAGGGACTTCTCCTCTTTGAATAACAAAGAAGTGTTGCAAAACATTTGTAATAGTTGAACATTTACAATTAGCACTCTAGAGGTGCTAATTTAAATGCCAACATTGTGGATGGCACTACTCCAAGTTGCTCGGTATCTTTCGATGTATCTGGGGGGAGGGTGGGAAATCTTGAACACGAACAGGAATGCCAAGATGTTCTAGCCAACTGTCAATTTGAGGTATGTATTGGCAACTCCTCTACTGTTGCTACTCTAGGTGAGGCTATAGGGGTGGTGGTTTGAATCTCCTCAGCTACTGCACTCGGTACCTCTAGAACTATGGCCCGAGTCTCACCATCTGTGGATGCTACTTCGATTGTGTATCTATGTTTGTGTTGCTAGCTGTAGATGAGGATATAGCAATCTATTCACATTCTTCATTGCTATCCTCGTCTTACCTTGCTATTACTTTTTGCTTCCTTTTTCTTTTCCTTGATTTTGTTTTGCTGCCTATGTGTCTAATGTGGTCAATTGGAATACTATAGGCCATGAACCGTCATAGTGGCCACTGGCTGAAATTTACCCAATTTGGCGACAAACACTTAGGTATACATGGCGTCTAAAAACAAATCAATCGTATGTTGGATCATGTAGAATGCCTTGTGTCTGCATGCTAAAAATTCTCATATTCTTTTTGACAAATAGTGTGTCCAGTTGTAGATTTTCCCAATGCTGAGGCCGATCATGTAATCCACCATCCATATGGCTATTTTAGATGCTCGGTTGGACCCTGTCAATCTGCATTTAATTTGGTCCATGAGGCAATTCCACTTTGTGTTTGCCAACATTTGTTTATGCAAGCCCCTATTACCTGATGGTATCTTTTTCCTTCTAGGTTAAATCTTTCCTACAAATTCTTTTAATAACCTCATTTTGTTTCAAGGACATTTTTGCTATGGGTTTGGCAATTATAGTTCTTGAGGATGGTATCCCGAAAACCCTTCTAAAATCATTCAGCTAGAATGATACGGAAATTGAGCAACCCATGTATTCTACAACAATTCTATGTGTATACTGGTTACAATTGATCACCATTGCTTTTAAATAGGGTTCAAAGTCTCGTGAATTAAAGAAAGGGAATTGTGTAGCCTTGTCTACTTGATTGTGCTGGAGTGTGAGTTTCAATGGATGGTTGCGGACATTGTCTTGCCACCACATTCTACATTCACTCCTTGTAAGGCTTTCCCATGTTAAGGAGTCAACATTCACATTATCATTCTTTCCTTTGTTTTCCTTGACCCTGTTGGGATCTTTGGCCTGTAAATTGCTTGTTTGCCCTTGTTGTTGCCGCTGGCATCCATCCTTTTTGAAATTTGAATTTGATGAATTGTGTGGGAATTTTTCTATAAATATAATAGCTTGATAAATGGTATAGAGTAATGTACAATCGCCTGTCATACCTTATGGAGTGGTGGTTTCCGTACGGTGACTGCAACACTAGGTCATTCGGTTAAACTTAAACTTGTCTGCCCTCCTACAGCCCGTGGAATGGTGAAATTGAGCCATACCTTGTGAGTTTCCCATGTCATTTGTATTCTTTTCCGCAGTACCTTCTGAATTCCCAGCCATAGTGTTTGAGTTCCTAGCCATATCATTTTACAGAGTGAGTGTCGTACGATATGAAACTGTTGCTGCCTTCATCGTACGATGATAAACCATCTTGTGATTGATTGTACGATAGGGGACAATGTTGGCTATATCGTGTGACAATTGCTTGTTGGCCTTACATTCCTCCACCGTACCGTGTGACTGGTAGGCCATACGATCCTCCACAATGCTAGTCGTACCGTGTGACAATTGCTTGTTGGTCATATGTTCCTCCATTGTACTGTGCTCTCTGGTCCCCTACTTTGTACGGTCTGAAGCCCTTTGTGCTTTTCTACTTTATGCTGTACAATATTTCCTTTGTGACCCTTTTGTTGTACGATGTCCACCTTTAGAGGCTTCTGTTTGCATCGTACGCTATGATCCTTCCACTCACCAGGTTGTACTCTTTTGGGATATGATCACCACTCTCTATTCCATACTTCATATTTTTTCCTTGGTGATATTTTTTATTTTTTCCAATTTTGGCACTTTAATTTTTCACCTTTTTCTAATTGTCAATATTTTTATATACCCACCTTTTAATTTTTTAATACTTCACAAATCTATTATTTTTTCTCCTCGGTAATTTAAATTTTTTGCTTTTTTTCATGTTTTGAACCTCAATGATTTTCAAGTCTGACAATTTTTTAATTTTTCGCTTTTAAATTTTTCCATTTTCTTCATTTCCGCTGTCTTTTTTGTCCCCTTCGCTCAATTTTTTCTTTTAATTTTATTTTTGAGGCTTGATCTCGTAAACCAATTATTTCAAGTCTTTTGTAATTCACAATTTCATATTTTGTTCCTAGGTATATAATTTATGAGGCTGGATGTTTTCGAAATACCCACAACTTTTTCTAACATTCATATTCACAACAGGTTCCTACATATTTGAGATCAAATATTTTTGGTAACAATGGTGGATTTTCCATACCTTTATAACTCTGACTGTTGTCAATGTACATGCTCCCTCTTCACTGGTACCATTTCACTTCTTCCCCCTTGATTGTTGGTGATGCCGTTGGATTATATACCATGTGCCATAATCCATTAGAGGTTGGTAACGAAAGTGGTTCTATGTTGTTTTCCATTGCCCATTGAGTTATATCTTCGTTGTATTTGTCTGGTTTTGCTACAAAGTAATGCTCAACTATGAACACTAGTCGTAGGCTAGGGCCTTCTTGCTAGTCTTCTGAGTGCTCTCCTGCATGCTGTTCTTCGGCTGTCTTCCTCTCCTTCTTCTCTTCGTCTAGCTCATAGGTGATGTATCCTCTTCTTGGTCTAGAATATGGTGCTTTCAAGTGCCATCTGCCGCCTTGTTACTTTATCCATTCTACAGGTGGTCCAAATAAAATGGTTGTTAAGTGTTGATGAATCCTTGGCATTGCCACCCCTTCAGGTCTTTGCAGAATTGGTTTTACCTTTATGCCTGCAGGTCCTTCTAGTCTTTTTGGTATTTCCATGGTATGTTTCCCATCTGCCATCCAATCCACCATGTTGTAGTATGGTGGTGAGTATTCCCCCTTGTCATGCGGGTGACCTAGGTTTGATCCTCGACAACAATGCCAAATGTTTACTCGGTAATGGTAATTGAATGACTAATAGAGAATAAACAGAAATATATAACAACAATCATAAAACATATTAATTTATCAGACAATGCACAAAATATGTCTTGTATTCTTCATTCATCGGATTGGCAATAGTTACAAAATACCAAAATGTATGCGGTCCCCCGACTACAAGTGCAAACATACAATATATAGCCAGCCAACGTTGGTTGAGGACACCAACCGTCAGCAACTACCAAGTACAACCAACCAATGGTCGGGGACTAATTACACATTAACACATTTATTTATTTATTGCATTTGGCCGACTACATTAGAGAGGTGTTCAGTGTTGATGACTCTCCTTGAGCAAAGAGTACTTGGGTGCTCTGACTTTTTAGATTATATGGGCAAATCCTTAACTGGATGGCTCACAAGCTGGCATATTTCACAAAACATCCTTTTGGGATAATTACTTTTGGTATGACTATCTATTTAATGGTGAATACACTAAAGTTCTTTCCCTTTTTCTTCTGTTTTCTTTAGGTCTTTCATCATTCTCATCATGTCTCACAAAGAGCTTGTACCAATCTTGTGTTATCATCACTTGAATCACAATCATCTTCACTTTTCCTCAAGTGGGAGGATATTTTTGACTTTTTGTTTTCACTCTCTATGTCCATTGCCCACTTGTACACATTCTCATATAAGGTCGGAGGTACTGTTTTCATTTTCTTTCTGTTGGTAGCCTTATGCATTTTAAAAGGGCAAACAATATTTTTTATTTTTTATTTTTATGAGCAGGTCCGACCTGCTGTTGCAGCAGAAAACAGGATTGACTGCATTTGATTTGAAGGATAAAAATGATATATACATAAGATCAAATTGCATGTTTTTCACATTCACTCCATAGCAGATTAGCAGAATGGCAAAGGAGCAAGATATGAATCCTATGATAGAATGAATCAGCTGATGAAGGTGACAAATCAGGCACATGTGGCAGAAATCTAAAGGGTAAAAAGATAACAGATTTGCCTGGGTGCGCTTTAAGTTTGGCCAAACCACCTTCAATCTCTATCAAGGGTATAAAAACAGGGCTTAAGTCACAAGTTTTTCTGCCTCAATGCTAGTGCACATTTTCATTGACCAAACCTTTGGTAAACTTTACTTCATCTAGAAAAAGTGGTTGAACCTCAAGTGAATTCCGCCCAAGTTTCATCAGGTGCACCTTTTGAGTGGCTTTGCCACATCTTTTCTCCTCCAGCATGCAATTTCAATGGCGTAACCATAAGATTTCTGTGCCAAGGTCTAAATGGGAATGTCTTAAGTCTGGGCACATATGTTACGTGGTTTAACCCTTCCAAATCTGTGCCTAAAACATAAGGAAAATTGACAAAGTGATTAGTGATCTGTGCCTGCAGTTCCAAAAAGTGGCAAACACTTTAGTCATTTCCACCAAAACTTTAAAAAGAGGGCAGTAAGTCATGAGGTGTACCAATGAGAGCTTAGATGCCTGTTTTTCCACCCAGCTTTAAAAAGTAATGTGAAATCAGACGTGAGCCACCTTTTGTCGGGTTAGACACTAAGCTTTTTCCACCAAAGCATAGAAAAAGAGTTTAAGTGGTTGCTAACATGTGCAAGAAGATAATTAGCCATAAAATCAGACTGGGGTGCACATTTTAAAGCTTCACTTAAACTTAAGTGTGAAGCTTAGCAAATGATGGCACCATTTACTATACTTAGTCTAAAAGCAAAAAATAGGAGTTAGAGCATGCAAGAGGAATTCCAATACGTATAAAGGAATAAACCTATCATTTGAAATTTACAATTGATTTCATCTCTGCTGATTCACAGCAGAAACAGAGCAATTTGTTCATATTTTTGCAGGTTTATGAAGTGACTTTCAGGAACATTTTGAAAAGTTTTCAAGAAGAGCAGTGGTATTCAAAGAGTTTCCAGTGGCTTCCCTTCATATTCTCCATTTTCTTCTAATCTGCTTTCTGTTGTAATACAGTTTATTGAATTTTCTTCTTTCAAAAAGACTGCTTTTCATTCCTAGTAGGTTGTTTGTTCAGATTTTTACTTACCAAAACCCTGGGACAGTGAAGAGGAGATATTTTATCAGCGACAAAGTTGCATAACCTACTCTACTGGTCACATGATGATCTCGCCTGATGAAGAATGTGGGTGACAAGGTCAAAGAAAGCTTTTTTAGTGCTCGAGAGAGATAGGGTTTCACATTCAAGTGTTTGGCATATCATCATGCTAGGGTATAAGTGGATTCATCACGGTTAGGGTTTTAGTTATCTTCAAAAGATTCACCAGATTTAAGAGGTTTTCTAGGCTTTTGCCATATTTTAGGGGATTTGTCAGTTGCTTCAAAGTTTCAGAGGATATTCTTACATGAATTGCTGCTCTTAGCAAGGATCATATTAGGGTTATAGTTATCTTCAAAAGATTCACCAGATTTAAGAGGTTTTCTAGGATTTGCCATATTTTAGGGAATTCATCAGTTGCTTCAAAGTTTCATAGGATATTCTTACATGAATTGCTGTTCTTAGCAAGGATCATATTAGGGTTTTAGTTATCTTCAAAAGATTCACCAGATTTAAGAGGTTTTCGAGGATTTTCCATATTTTAGGGGATTCGTCAGTTGCTTCAAAGTTTCAGAGGATATTCTTACATGAATTGCTGTTCTTAGGAAGGATTATATATGGCAATGACTATTTCTATGGTTATATTTTTGAGCAATGGATGAGAGCCTATTTTAGGCCATTTATGTATTATTAGTTTGTTTTAGATTAGGTTTTCTTTAAAGTTCATTTCTTTCTGCTTTTTCTGTAGCTTGTGGATAGGTTTGCTTTAAGACAATTCTTTGTGGAATATTTAATTATTATTCTTAAATCCCTAAAAACAATTTTTTTTATAAGCTATAAGTGCTTTGAGCTCAAAACAACTTAATGATAGTTGAAGCAAACTAATGCTGCAAAAATGATTATTCAGCTAATGTGCCAAATGTTTATTGCTGAATCTACTAAAATGATTATAACAAGAATTTATAGAGAGTAAACAATATAGACAAGATAGTTCATATCAGCAATCAAAAGTGCTTCTATTCATTCATGTGCAATTACAATATGTTCGGGATAGAATGCTTGTGGTCCTCGATGAAGTATACAAACATAATATTTATAGGACATCTGACGGTTGCTAAGAACTACCAACTGTCAACAATTCGTACTACAACTGCCGATTACATCAACTAATAATTATTTATTTTGCCGATTACAATATGATTTACTTAAAGTATTTGGCTGACTACATGAGCCTCCCCAAAAAGAAAGTCGTCTTCTAGATGACTGGCAAACAAAATTGGGAGACAACAATAAAATACACTATTTACTGAGAGGATGGGTGAGAAGACGTCCCTTGAGACAGGTGGATGGAGGTCAGAGTGGAAGTCTATGAAATGAGTTGGCAAAGTCGATAAACTTCCTCTGTTCGCAGCTTGAGATGATGTGCTACTATCAACTCCCTCTCTCTGGCCACCTTCACCATTTGCACAACCTCTGTCAATTGATGCTTGATCCTCTCAATCTCTTTGCCCTTATCCTCAATCTGACTGTTCTTCTCTACCAATTCTATATCCTTGGCAACCACTTTTTCCTTTTTAGCCTCAGTTGCCTTTTTAGCCTCAGTAAGGTGTGTTTGTTGGGCTAGTTGTTCCTGGAAGTGCTGAGTAAATGCATCAACCCCGACATGCACCTTCTGGGATATGGATATAGCCTCATCTATTTTTTTGTTAAGTTGAATATTGGATACATGTCGGCGCTTCAACTTGTAAAATAGCTCCTTGAATGTAGTCTCCATGCTAAAGAGAGCTGAAATTAGCTTCGCGTCTCTCCCCCCAAGAGTAGGCTTGGCGGGGTACCATGCCATCATCATCTCGGCCATCTCAATTTCTGTCCATTCTTTGGACACCAAGAGGCTAGTAAATTCACCCTCACAGCTGGTCTGCATAAATGTGAGAATGAGTTGTGCCTTGTGCCATGCCAATGGGGAGTGGACACGGTCCAACCTACAAGAAATGTGAGCTACTTCCTATATAACTGCATCCATAGGCTTCAAATCTTGAATATATCGCTAGATAGTACTCAATGGATCAGTCTCATTGGGTTTGGCAATCTTGATGACTATATCTTTTGAATCACTAGATTCTTTCTCTAGAACAAGGAAGTTTGTAGTCGTGGGTGATGTTCGCGTGACTATAGGCAATTGTGGTGCCAAGGAAGGCTCCCTTTTTTGTATAGGATTTGGCTTTGCAATAGGTGTAATAGACTTTGCACTGGGGCATGGTTGCGTACTCTTGCCAGTGGGCTAGATCACACCAGACTGCTTGGTAGCCATCTCAATATGGTCAGGTGAGCTCGGAGGGGGAAACTCTTGAACATCAATGGGAGTGCCAAGGAGTTCTAGCCAATTGTCAATTTGTTCTAAGGGTATTGGCAAGTCCTCTAGAACCAATGAGGCAGGAAACTCATCGCTAACAGGAATGTTCTCCATTACCACTGGAACTGATGGGACTATGGGCTCGACCTCGGTGGTAGGGGTGTTTTGCACTGGAATTGTTGGGGCAATGGGTTGAGTCTCAGCCTTTGCAGACACTACTTCAATTGAGTGAGTGTTTATGGGTGTGGTGCCATCTATAGAAGAGGATAACACAATTGGCTCGTAATCCTTGTTACTATCCTCACCTTCACTCGATGTTGCTTTTTATTTCCTTTTCCTCTTGCTTGGTTTTGCTTCCTACCTTGAATTTTCCTGAGTGTCCAAACTAGTCCAACAGAATACTATGGGCCATGAAGTGTCATAGTCGACAGCCGGCTATAATTTTCCCAATTTGGTAGCAGGAATTTGGGTGAAGGTGGCATCCAAAAATAGGGCAGTTGCATGTTGGGTCATGTAAAATGTCTTATGTTTGCATGATAGAAATTCCCTTATGTGCCTTGACAGATATTGTGCCCGGGTATAGATTTTGCCTAAGCTAAGGCCAATTATATAGTCCACCATTTAGATGGCTATATTAGATACTCGACTAGATCTTGTCAATCAACATTTGATTAGGTCCATGAGGCACTTCCATTTTGTGTTCGTCAATATTTTCTTACACAATCCTCTATTGCTTGCATGCCAGAGAATGTCCTTTTATTTTTGAGTTAAATCTGGCCTACATATTCTTTTAATGAAAGCCTCTTTTTGTTTTGGTGTTATTTTTCTTGAACGCTTAGAAATAATAGTTCTTGACGGTGGCACCCCAAAAACCCTTTTGAAATCTTTTGGTTGGAATGCTATGGTTGCTGAACAACCCATTTATTCGATGATGGATTTATGTGCATACTGATTATAATTTATCACCATCGATTTTAAATAAGGTTGAAAGTCCAATAATTAAAAAAAGGAAACTGTGCAGCCTTGTCTACTTGGGCATGTTGGAGGGAAAGTTTCAATGGATGCTCGACACTCACTCCTTGTAAGACTCTCCCATGACATGGAGTCGGTTGTTATATTGCCATTTTTTCCTTTTGTCCATTTTTCTCAATGCTGATGAAATATTTGGCTTGTAAATTGCTCGTTTGCCTGTGCTATTGGCATTGGCATCCTTTGCTTAGTGTTTTAGTTTTCTTCAAAAGATTCATCATCCTTAAATTTTTTTGGAGGTTTCACCATATTTCAGGGGATTTGTCAATTGCTTCAAAGTTCTAGTGGATATTCATATATAAATTGAATTTCTTAGCAACAATCATATCTAACAATTGCTATATCGAGGCAATGGATGAGAGCCTATTTATGCTTTTTGTAAATTATTAGTTGTTTTAGATTAGCTTTTCTTTAGAGTTCATTTTTGTCCACTTTTCCTATAGCTTGTGGATAGGTTCACTTTAGAGCAATTCTTTCTGGGATGTTTAATTATTATTCTTAAATCCTAAAGCAATTCTTTGTAATCTATAAATAATTGCTTTGAGCACATAAACTCTTAATGATAATCGAAGTCAAATTATGTTGCAAAAAATGTTATTCAGTTGAAGATATTGTAGAACTTATGTTTATAATTTCATGAATTGAATTAAATGTAGATTGTAGCATCAAGCATTGTATTGGCAATAGTGTCTACCTAGCCTATGGCTTTGTATACAACTTAATTGTTTAGTTCTTGAAATTATGTGTTGTTAATGTATGCGTTTTATTCCTTTCAAATATATTGTCTGCAGCAGAATATTCGTCTTTGCTTTAGCTACTAGGAATTTGTATCTATTCATGCATTGATAATCTTGTTTTCCTTAATATTTGAAAATTTGGTTTACAAGGCTTGACTACTGACAGTTTGACGTATGCATCTAGGGAAAACACATAGACATTTAATCAAACCCTCTAGTGAAACATTGTGTAGTGTGCTTATTTGTATATTTTTTCTATAGTTTTAGTCTAGGGTTAGTTTTAGGTTGAGTTAGATCTCAAGGATCTTCCCCACAAAATTTGAAAAATTGTTTTGCTGTACACAGTTCCATTTTGTGTTGTCCCACAAGAGACAAACTACAATACTGACAATTTTGTAGTGAGGGTATCAACCCTTCAATGAACCATCATTTCTGTAGCCCATCGACTACTTCCTTCTCCAATTTGCTTAGCAATTCCTTGACCCTCTTGTTATAGGTTCATATTTTTTTACACTTACCTTGTTGGGTATTATAAATTTTGACGACAATCTCATAATTTTACCTCAAGAGTTTGACCCCTTGCTCAAATGTGTTCATTAGCTTGTCTGATGTGGCTTTTTGATGTTCGGAATATTGGTATCCTAGTCGATCTCACTTGTAGTGCCGTTGGTAAACATCTCACCTAATACCTTTAGTCTATCTGCCCATTTGTAGTCCATCTAGTAATGCATGTTTACAATTCCTTAGAGGGTCTTCAAATCCATCTCCGTTGAACTTCAATAGCTTTTTCCTTTCAACATTTGGACTTGAAGGAGTCACCATTGCTTGATGTGATTGCAGCACTTGGAACCTCTTCCTTAGGAATTTTGGTTGAGATGTTCCTTTGCTCCTTGAGCACTTCTAGACATGTCTCAACCCTCAATCCTTTCAGAGACTTTGGTAATCTAGACACTACTAGTACAATGCTCAAGTTCTCAACTTTTGGCTCCAACCCTTTGTTTTGGGGTCTTAGGCTTAGGTTCCTCAGTCATCAATTTTTGGATGCCTTAAAGATTGCTTTTGTATACTTTCTGCTCGTCACCTACTAAGAAGCCCTTGGATTCTGTTTCACCACAAAAACTTTCCTCATCCAGAGGGGTCTCAACTGACCCTGGAGATTACGTTTTTTCTTCTAACCAAACTTGATCAGCAAGATTAGTGCACCCTTCTTTAGGAAGAGGGAGTTCTTGGCAATCTCAACCCACTCTTCCTTCATATGCTCTTGAACTGTGTTTAACATACATAGTTGGTTGGGTACTCTCATGTCCTTATTCCAAAGAATCCAAACTATGTCTCCTAGAGACTTTGGCTATAGGTTCCGCTTTGGTTCCAATGATGTAATTGTATTGACGAATTTTCTTCATGTAGTGTTCTTCATTCTCTTTGTTCCACTAGTTTGAGAGATTGTCTAATCTCTTGGTCCTAACCACATTGTGGTCTCTTTCCGCCTTTGTTGGGGTCTAAGGGCATTAATTTATTAAGTCTGACGTGACTTCTTAAAGGCAGTAGTGCCACTGTTTACTCCTTAATCTGATAATCATAAGACTAACAATTGCATAAATGAACATAAATCACAATGCATACAAGATTGGGTAACAGATGTATGACTGTTGAAGCTTCATCCATATGGAGTTCCTTACAGATAAGTATGCCAAGGATGACCAGCCAAGGATTAGACATGTTCCCCATCTACAAGAAGCATATTTACACAGCAATTGCCAAACATACACAATCTTTGACAATCACCGACAACTAACTCCTAACAACTACTCGCATGCTGACAAATGACTAAGAAAACATATAAAATTAATTTTATGGACTACACTAGTTAGTCTGGATCTAGGAATTGAGAGTTTTGTGGCCAGGAAGGGTCCTATGAATCAACAGATTAAAGCTTTGTCTTTGAGAGTCCAGAGTTGGCTTTCCATTTCATCCACAATGAATGAAAGTTTTGGGGAAGTGTCCATTTTAAAATAGCATCCATTTTTCATGTTTGGATGGAAAGGAAGACTTGGTAGTCTTTGTGAACTCATGCTTTTGTAGAAAGAATTTCAGATCTGCTGTATATTTTGAACGATTTTCATTGACTATTATATTGCTGTCATTTATACCCATTGGCTTCCTCTCTAAAAAAGGTAATTCTACTATGATGCTGATGAGGGAGTTTGACTTAGTAAATTAGAGTGAAGAAGAAAAACTATAGTTGTGGGACCTTTTTTGAGTCTTTGCATGAAGGGGTTCAACTTACATTGACGATTTTCATTGACTATTATATTGCTGTCATTTATACCCATTGGCTTCCTCTCTAAAAAAAGTAATTCTACTATGATGCCGATGAGGGAGTTTGACTTAGTAAATTAGAGTGAAGAAGAAAAACTATAGTTGTGGGACCTTTTTTGAGTCTTTGCATGAAGGGGTTCAACTTACATTGACATATTTAATTTAATCCAAATAAGACAACTTTGGTACAATCCACAGCTATTTACAAGGACCTCGTACAAGGAAATTATCATAGACAAAAGTATTTGGACAAAAGAATAGAATAATAACATTGAGGTATAAATAAATTCATGTCTTTTTGGATTCCCAGTATGCTGAAATTGCTAATAGGAATATATAGACAGACGCAGTGTTTTGAATTGTGAGATTCAAAGAATGTAGTATCAGAAGTGTAAAGATGCAGGGGCTTCCCAAACTTCTGATGAGTCACATCTTTATTCTGTACATAGGTGGGGTGTGGTATCAAAACCATTTAGATTTACCTTTGACAAGTGGTGCCTATTTGTAATGTCCCCATTTTGCGAGCATCAGAGTTCATAAGGATTAGCCTATCATTTGACCCTCGTAGGCTAACAGTTATGGTTAGAGGGTTATCCATGGCAGTTATCCAGAGTTTCGGGACATTGCTCCACCAATTGATTCAGGTTTCGGCCTTTGAAGGGGCTCACAGAGTGATATTTAGGCACTTACTATTTATAATAAGTCAGGCCAACAGGGGTTACTATTTTTGGCAGGGCACCTGGCTCAATTGGCAATCTCAGTTTCGACTTGGTTTGATAGTTTGTTGAGCAAACGAAGAATTACAGAGCATTTAATAATAATTAAATAATTATTATTATGACTTTATATTATAAAGTCTATTAAAGGAAATATTAATTAATTAAATGGCTTATTATAAAGTATTTTATAACTTTATAATATAAGGGAGATATTATTATTAAATGAGTATTTATTACTCATTTAAAAAGGGATGCCATTTATTAATTATTGAGCCTAAGTTGAAAAGGGCAAATTAAATAATATTAAATGCATTTTTAAGTTGATTTTTTGAAAAGGGTCGAACTTTTGAGGAAAAAGATATATATTTCTCTTCAAGGCAAATCAAACTGATTATTGATGATCATTTGAATTTGTCTTTTCTCTCTGAGAACATTTGGAGTTGGAGAAACAAGGGTTTCTGCAATTAGGTTTTGGAGAACGTCAACTCTTCAGAATCAGACATATTGAGGCTGTGAAATACCAGTTGAAGATTGTCAGTTGAGTGGCTTCACACAGGAGTCATTATAGAGCATATTTGAGAAGTTTTATTCAATTTTCTTGAGCAGTTTGAAAGGGTTTGTTGGCTGCTACAGTACCCGCTACAGTGCACGTGAATAGTAACGCTACAGTGCATGTGAACAGTAATCCGCTACAGTACCTCGGGAACAGTGCCCGCCCTACAGTGCCGCTACAGTATAATTCTGATTTGCAAGGGTTTAAAGAATATCAAATATCTATGGGGAAGCTGTTAGTCATGAAACCAAGACATTATATCTATTGCTGTTGAAGTCTGATCAGTTTTGGGCATCAAATCAGGTCTGGACGTGTTTGCTAGTAATGCTGAAAGTCTCATTCTGGCCACTATTCTCCATTCTGGGCGCTTTCACCAGGTCTGATTGTAGTATACATATTAACATGCATGAACATTAGCTGTTTCTTGTAAAATCTGCTAAGAAGTCTGAAGATATCATCTTGTTGATTATTTATTCTGAGAAATCTGTACATGCAAATCAGTCAATATATTACTTAGAAAATGTTTGTTTAAAGACTGTAATACCATATTTGCTTTGGCTACGATTTGGGAACCCTTGATAGCATTGACTCTGGACCGAGTAGAAGAATGTAATGAATGTATTGCTGTTTAGTCAACTGTCATAGGTTGCAAACCTTATACTTACTATTGTTCATCACTGAGTCATTAGCTGAGTTGGTACATGTCTAATAAGTGTTTCTGGGCAGTTCTAATTGCATAATCAGTCATTATTCATTCTCAGAAATTTGTAGGTGCACTGCTGTTCAAGTATCAAGGGCATGTCATAGTGTTGTTAGTATTTACATGTTGAAGTTCAAATGGTGTCAATATGTCTATCACTCAGAAATCTCTATATTGTATGCTTTTTATAACCTCTTAATTGGCACATGAATTACGTCAACTTAGTGCTTTGGGAAAATTATTGTTCCATCAAGGGTAGGACATCACACTATTCTGAATTGAATTTGTCTATGTCATCAGGATGCTAATCTGGAATATTGTGACAGAAAATACCCAATATTTTGAATCCGTTGGCTTGGCATGAAAGGGGGAATTGACATGGATTTTACTGCTTGGCACCCAACTTTCTTTTGGCTGTGTATCACCTGGATTGAGTAATATTCTTCTTGGATATTGGCATCCAATTGTATTTTGTTTCTCTCCATTTGAGCTGTTTCTGGGTAGTGGGTTCTCTAAGTCCAGTTGGTTTAGGCTTCTTCCAAGAAGATCTTTGTTTCAGAACATTTTGAATATGTGTGTTCATTTTGAATGCCTCATTTTAAGCAGATCAATCACATGATTGTGGTTTCTTTTTACATATGTGAAATGTTAGGATCAAGAGAACCAAGCTACAATATTATTAACTACAGAAAGCCTTTGTACCTTAGAAGAAAATATTCTCTGCTGCATAGAAAGATGTTAAATGGTAGTATAGCTCATGCAATTAATTAAACTTATAACTTATTTTCTCTCAAAATTGAATGTTTCTAGTATTAACAATTTAACACCTCCCACGTGCTTTTTCTTTATCAGATGAGCATGCTGAGCCATTAAGCTGGGATCTGAGGGTCTACATCGCCCAAGATATATCAAGGGGAATTGAATATCTTCATGATGGGGTATGTTTGCGAGCTTAAGGCATACAGTGGCTTCTTATTGCATTTTGCAGGAGTATGAACTAAAAAGGCCTTAAGAATAGAGCATTTGGTTAAGTACTACTACATATAGTATATCTAATTTTTTTTTGACAGGCAGTACCATCAGTAGTGCACCGGGATATAAAATCTTCAAATATTTTGTTGGACCGTTCTATGAGAGCCAGGGTATGTTGGTTACTTTCACTGCGCTATCCCTAGAAATTTCTAATTTGCTTCTCTGATATTGTATTTCCTCATTTAGTAGGCTATGCATAAAAGATATGACATTTTCATCCATAATTTTACTCATCAGCTTTCTCTCTCATGCTTATTTTCCAGTAGGTCTACAGTATAACTGTTCTGCAACCTCTTTTTATTAGCATTTTATTATTTTAATGCTGAACTGATTTGACTTTCATTTTAACTCCTAAACTGTCCTGAACTTCAGAAGTGTTGACATGGTAATCTGCTATGATTGCAAAGATCTAAATTCCATTGGTCCTTTTTGAATCTTTGTTTAATCAGGTAGCTGATTTTGGGCTTTCTAAGGAGGAAAAGCTTGATGGTCGTTCTTCAGGTCTCAAGGGGACATTTGGCTATGTTGATCCTGAATATGTATCATCAAAAACTTATACAAAGAATAGTGATGTATACAGCTTTGGCATTCTGCTTTTTGAACTGATTGCAGCAAGGAATCCACAACAAGGGCTCATGGATTACATAAATCTTGTAATATCTATCAACTTTCTAATCATCTCTGTGTGGCTAAAAGAATCAATCCTCGGAGCTTTAGAATTTATTTTTGTTGCCCTGTTACTGCTTTCTATTAGTTATAGTAGATGATAATCCGTTATCTTATATGAGAATTTGATGTTTCCATAGAGGCCTTGGTCTATCATGTCATCTATTATAGAACTACCAGCAGCTTTTCAAGTCTTTGTTCAAGAAAAAATTATTAGGATGATTTGCTATGAACTTTTAGCTAAATTTCCAATGGCATACATAAGTCAATTATAAGATTCTTGTTCTATTGACAAAAGTTAAAACATGTATATTCTGTGTTTTGGTTTATTCTGATGTGAACAATGCTCTTGCCTTCAGCATTCGGGTCACTCATTTAGCTACTTTTGATGAAACAGGCTGCAATTAGTGCAGATGGAAAAGCTGGGTGGGAGGAAATAGTTGATGCACGGTTGAATGGGAAATATGATATTGAAGAAGTCAGTTCTGTAGCTGCCATTGCTTACAAATGTGTGCAAAAAGACGCAAGGAAACGACCAACTATGAGAGATATTGCACAGGCTTTATCTAGGATAAATGAGTATAGACACACTAATAACCATAATAGGGCAATCAATTCGACTGTGGAGGAGGAATGTTTTGAAGATATGGAAAATGGAGAGCTTACAAATATTGATTTTGACAAGACAAATGGCATGGCAAAGACACTAGATGTTTAGGTGCTTGTGCAAATACACGTTGAAGGATTCAAAAGATTTGTTTTTGCCGCAGCTGATTATGTAACCATTTTGCACCTACAATGAAGTAGCAATTTTTTTGGACAGTTTCTTCATCAAAGGAAAAAGTTGTATATTAATCAGAAATAACATTCCATTTCTAAAACAGAACTTTTTTGAATTTACTCTCTCCATTGATGAATAGAATGTCAAAATCTGTATATTACTGATACAAAATATCAACATCCAATATGTCATGTTGCATTATGACATAATTAAGGCACTTAAGTGTGCCAATGTGTAGGTAAACATGGCACAATGTCCATATTGGTTTGTATTGATCTACAATTGTCAAATGTAGATTATTTTCTTTTTGTAATGCTTCCTTACAGGTCTTCTTATGAAGTAAGAAGAAAGATGATAACTTGTCACGTAGACAATTTGGATTAAAAAATCTCCATATCAAAGGATAATCTAAATTGCTTGTAAAATGAGATATTGAACCCACTGGTAAAGAGTTTCCATGTAACTCATTTAAAAAGGTATATATATATATAGCATAAGACTATAAATTTGCAAGTTTGTATAACAAATGATAAAAAGGTCAGAACCTTAAAATAGTAACTTATTTTATGTGAGATACAAAAATATAAATTTGTTTCTTATGCAATAAAGAGCGAGCATCATAATTGCATGATGGCTTGCGAAATGCCTTGAGCTATTGAGTTCATAGGATGATGGTATGTTCTGTTCCTCTTTAGGGAAAACCCTAGTTACGAGAAATATAATACTATCAACAAATTAGTTTTTTCTTACCTAGGGACTTATGTAGATATTGGTAACAGTCTTTTACTCAGGAACATTTGGTTTTCACAGTCCATACTAGCGATGTAGAGCTCTTTTGGTGAAAGTTGTGTAGCAATTTCGAACATTGATTATCAAGATAACTTATGCAATAGTTTCTGTATTAGCATCAAGGTTAACACACAATAAAAAATGAGAGGAAACGAATATATATATATATATATGGTGAGTTGTTCTTTTTCCCCTTGTTCTCCAGAACAACAAAGAGCAAAGATAAAGTGCAGACATCAGAGCAGCAAGATGACAACTAAAAGAGTAGAATAAGAAGAATTTGGAGTGTCAGACAACAGACAGCAAGAAGTTAGCTTATATATATATATATAAGGTGAGTTCTTTTTTTCCCTCATTCACCAGAAGAACAAAGAGCAAAGAAAAGGGCAGACATCAGAGCAGAAAAAATGACAAATAAAAGAGTAGAATAAGGAGAATTTGGAGCATCAAACAACATACGGCAAGAAGTTAGCTTGAAAGATTTCCGCCTTCAATTCAGTTCATTTTTCCACCTTGCAAGCATGGTTAATCATTGAGAATTTCCCCAATGGTAGCACCAATGTAAATATCTGTCTTGTGTTGCTAAAAGGATTGAGTCCTTAAATTTCCACTTGGGCTAAGTTAAAGAGAAATTCCACTTGGCATCATCATCCGAAAGTTGCACTTCGCATCCAGAAAAAAGGATAAGTTAATGAAGATTTCTGCCTCATCTTGGACACTAAATGCTTCTGTCATAGTTAAGCTATGGGAAATATCTGCCTCACACTTGAAAAGTGGTAATAACAACAGAAAATTGTGCCTAGGTGCACATAAAAGATGGCAAAACCAATAAAAACTTCTGCTTAAGCTTAAACAGAGGGGCTAAGTCAACAAAGGCACATGCCAACTCCACTTTTGCCATGACATAGATCCTCCTAGTGTGCACCATCTTCACTTGAACCCAGTGTAAGCAATCCTAGCACACGCTAGGCTTGGCTCAGCCAACACAAGGCTCTGCCTTGCCTTGAATGTGTTAAACTCAACTCAAAAGTTTGTCTAGGTGCACATTTGGCATGGCCTAGCTGCTTGGAAGTTACTACCTCATGTATGTTGGCTAATACATCTAAAGCAAGAGATTGATGTATTTTATGGCAGCTTAAGTGATAGGAGGATGAAAATTGGTCTACCATTGATAGGGTTTTTTCCATTTGAATATTTTGATCAATTTATATTGGAAACTTATGACTGTTAGTCGTATATTTTACTTTGTTGTCGGCCGTAGTCGGCCTTGGTCGTAGTCGGCCAATTGTCAATAAAACTATAGATTAGTAAAGAATAATAATGTCATGTACTTTCGGGAAAGCATGTTCGGATTAATGTTATGTTAATGTTGTTACGAAGCATCGTGTCGGTTGGTTATCTAACCACCGCCGAACACTATATGTAGTCTGTTGGGATAGTCGGGAAATTATTATTGAATGATTGAATAGTTTTTGGTGCCGATGGTTATTGTCAATCACTGCTGATACTCTTTTGTACATGATATTTCTGAGAATGAATAAAGTTTTTGGTGTTCAAATATGATATCTTTCAGTTTACTGTTTTATCCTATGTTCTGCACATTACCAGTTTGCCAGTAGTACGTAAGGTTTGAATCCCATTCCGTAGGCAAACATTTGGCGCCGTTGCCTAAACGGACTAGGGCATCATCTGCCATGGCAGCGTAATGGGTCAACCGGCGGAAGAACTTGTAAATGCTAATGAGGAACGGGAAGACTCATTGACAGAAGATCTGGTTAATTTGTGGAAAATCTCGCTACGTGACCACGTACGTAGGGAATCCCACATTCGGGAGATCCCTGAGGAAGTCATCTGGGATCGGTTGGAAGTGAATGACGAGGTGAACCACCTCCTGAATCGCATGCCCAGGTTACTGGCCCGCCATTTCATTATCCTGCAAGACTTGCGAGAAGAAGAGGATCGTGAACGCCGAAGGCAGCAAATCGTACAACGTTGTGAAGACAGAACCAAACATGAGGAAGAAGAACGAGATACTAGCCGACGTCGTACTCCCGGCAATCGGCAATGATCGCTTGAACAACTAATAAATGCCCATACGACCGAACAAAGACAAGTATAGAGTACCTGACGGGCACGGGACTTCAGAAGAACAAGTTCGGCGATCACTCAGGCTACAAGAGCAAGAAAATCGGCGAAGACGACTAAGGCAAGTCGGTAAGGAATTAGATGAGGACTTAATTGAAATAAATCAGAGCATAAAAAGAACATATGAAAATTTGACAAGAATAGACACATCTATTGAACGAGCACACCATAGTTTGATAGAAGGAAGGGACGAAGACTCCTTCAACACTCCACACGTAGGACAATATAACCTCTATGAAAATGAAGATGAATTGAATAGTAGCATCAGACGACTTCGAGAGTTGTCCCTCTCGGATGACGACACGGAGTTAAGGAGGGGAAGGCCAGAGCTTAAGACCCCAGGGCAGAGAGAGCATCGGTGGGATCCTGAGGAGACCCACGGTGTTGAGGACGCTGACGGAGGACGTGGAAGTGACTCATACATGGCCAAGAGTGCTGGTGATGCACAGGGACGTAGCGAGGAATCCACTAGTCTAATCGGGTCCAAAACACAAGGAGGTCAACAAGGAGGTCAACCGGCAAAGATGGCTCATATGGATCGGCAAAAGTTGCCGAAATTCATGGGGAATGGCTTTGAGGATCCCGTACGGCATTGCAAGACATGTGAGACAATCTGGATAGCCAGCGGGCAGGATGACCCCGATCAGTGGCTGAAGGCATTTCCAGTGACACTCAGAGACAGTGCCATTGATTGGTACTCGGAACTGGATCAAGCGCAGAGAGCCACATGGAGGGTCCTGAAGCAAAATTTTCAAGAGGAGTTCAAACTTCTACGGGACGATAGTGAGATCGTCACAGAAATATATCACACCAAACAAGGCAAGCATGAGAACGTACGGACCTACAACAGGAGGTTGAAAGACTTGATAGGAAAGCTGGAGGCACAGCCGGCCGATGGTTTAAAGAAAAGATGGTTCATTGAAGGACTAATTCCCGCACTTTGGCGAAAAATGAAAGTAGTACCACCATCCTCGTACACCGAAGCATACAATCGAGCGATGGATATTGAAAGTGAAAATAGGACTTCCTCGAAGGGGAAGAAGAGGGATGATGACGAGAGTGCCGAGGACAGTGATGATGAATCAACAACCGTACAAGCCCTTCGGCAGGATATGATGCGGATAATGAAAGATCTAAAGGCTGACAGGGAAGGATCCAAAGAGACCAATCAATTATGGTGTACGGACTGTAAAACAGAAGGTCACACAAAGGCAAGTTGCCCAAAAAAGTTATTCTGTGACATCTGCCAGGTTATGGGACACTCCGTCAAGGAGTGCCCATACAATTTAAAAACCAAAAGTTCGCAAGTATTCTTCACTCAAGGCGAACAGTCAACCCCTCCAACCACGCCACCAAAGCCATAGAACAACAATGCATCCCCTGGAGGCTATAGCAAAGGACGATTGATGATCTAGTGTCGGAACTGTAATGAATGGGGTCACTTTGCGAGGGATTGTCAGAGCGGCCAAGGCAACGGGGGAAAACTGTGCAAGTGGTGTGGACCGGGTGATCATGACGACACCGACTGTCTGAAGCAAAAAGGAAGTATCAATATGCTGGAGGTAGCCGACGAGGAAGTCTTGGCGATTACAAGGGCACAATCAAAAAGGAAAAATTACCCAGACCCTCGTATGGAGAAAGAACGATTTCGGGAGGCCAAGACAAAAGTAGAAGCAATGGCGAATGAAGGCAAGAACCCGAAAGCTACCAGTACGTTGCTACAGTCAGAGTCGGAGAAGAATATCGTACGGAAGGTGCTTCACACAACCGTACCCATTAAGGTAACTGATCTCTTGCAAACAATGCCTTATCTCAAAGTAGCGCTTACAAATGCTATTGAAGAAAATCTTCCGAAGAGTTCACAAGAACGTACGGAATGTACGCCAGAAGTGGTAGCCGAGACTGCAGACCCAATGCTACTCATAGTAAGCATCGGGAGGAAACCAACCGTCGTCGAGATGGAAATCTTGGGCATGAAATTATCTAACACTATCGTCGATGGTGGTTCAGGGGTAAACGTACTACCAGAAGAGACCTGGAAGTGTCTGGGTAAGCCGACTCTTTGGCCCCCGACATTCCACCTCGTGGGAGCATATCAACATGGCATCAGACCGTTGGGTACGCTAATGGAGCAGAAGGTCTCGATAGGCACGCAACTGTTTCTGTTGAATTTTGTAGTCATCCCAATGGAGAAAAAGGCGTACGATGCACTCTTGGGACGGGGATGGTTGATTGCTGCCAAGGCAACCCACAACTAGAAGCGGAATACACTCTCAATAGAAAATCAGGGGAGGAAATACACCATTGATCTGAAGAACCAGACCGTCAGTGAGGATTTGGCGTCTTCGGCATCTGAATCCGGAGGAGACTCAGACGATGATGAGAAAAGGACAATGGAACCAGATGAAGAAGGGGTGTTGGAGATTGGAAGTTGCTTAGAAGATGAGACCAGCTCACTGAGCGGACTATTTCACTGGCAGATGGAGGATTATGAAGTCTTCCACCTGGATTGCCACATGCTACAGGTCAAGGAGGGGGAAGTAGAAAAAGATGACAGCTTGACCAGTGAAACATTCCCACCTGAGTACAGAGAATATAAGGAAGGTATGGCAGAATTGGATGTGACGCCAGCCCACAAGTTCGAGCAGGACAAAATCATAAAGTACGAGGAACCAACGTTGAAAAAGGTAAACCTTGGGGAATCAGCCAAACCTAAGGAGATTTTTGTCGGTGATGACTGGGACCCTGTCCTGAAAGCGGCAGCGTTCATAATCTTCATGGAATACAGACACTTTCCCCTGGACGTACAAGGATTTAAAAGGCATACCACCGGAGTTGTGCATACACAGGATTCCTCTCGTACCGAGAGCCCAGCCCGTACAAAAGCGACTGTATAGAATGAACAAAAATTATGCCGCTAAAGTACAGGAGGAGATTGAGAAGATGCTGGAGGCCGGCATCATTTTCAAGGTGGAAGTCAGCGAGTGGGTATCGCCGATCGTCATATCATTGAAGAAAGAGAAGGAGCAAATTAGAATCTGTGTTGACTTTCGTAGTCTGAATGCAGTGACTATCAAGGATCCATTTCCCATTCCCTTCACCGACTCGATTCTGGAAGAAGTTGTCGGGCACGAAATGTACTCCTTTCTCGATGGCTTCTCGGGTTACAATCAGATCAGTATCGCCGAGGAGGACAAATTAAAGACTATGTTCGTCGTCGAGGATGGGGTGTACGCATACAACCGCATGCCGTTTGGATTATGCAACGCACCAGCTACATTCCAGAGGATAATACTCCACATCTTTGATAAAATGTCGGTAGGTAATTTCAAAGCCTTCCTCGATGATTGGTCGATTTATAGTGATAAGGAAAAACATTTGAAAGCTTTAGGCGAGTGCATGGAACGGTGTAGAGCAGCCTGCCTTGCCTTGAATCCGAAGAAATGCAGATTTATGGTGCCGCAAGGGAAGTTGCTCGGACACATTGTGTGCAAAGCTAGGTTGAAAACGGATCCCGACAAGGTACGAGTCATCGTACAGATGGAGGCTCCGGAGAACGTCACTGGCGTAAAATCTTTCCTCGGGCATGTGGGATACTATTGGAGATTCATTAAAAATTTTGCCCAAGTGTCGTACCCTCTCGATCTACTGATGAGGAAAGGCCAACCATTCATATGGGTCGGAGAACAGGAGAAGGCATTCCAGGAACTGAAGGATCGATTGATCAGCTCACCCATATTGATGTATCCGGACTGGGATAAGGAGTTCCACGTACATGTAGACGCCTCTAATTTTGCCATCGGAGCAACCCTAGCACAAGTTGGAGCACACGGGTTGGATCAACCAGTATTTTTTGCCAGCCGGCTACTTTCAAAGGTAGAAAGGAATTACAGTACGACCGAGCGTGAGGCACTAGGAATGGTTTACGCCGTACAGAAGTTCAGGCATTACCTCCTAGCCAGGCCGTTCACTTTCTACGTGGACCACCAAGCTTTGATGTACCTGGTAAACAAGCCGATTATCCAAGGACGGGTGAGTAGATGGTTACTGTTGTTGCAAGAATTTACGTTCACCATCATCGTACGGCCGGGAAAGAGCCATGTTATTGCCGATCAATTATCCAGAATCCAGTCGGGTGAACCTGCAGAGGGTGGGGTGAATGAAGACTTTCCGGATGCACATTTATTCTAGATTGCAATATTGCCCTCATGGTACGAGAAGATTGGAGACTATCTGTCCACATCCACGTTTCCGAAAGATATGCCACCAGCTGAAAGGAGGAAGATCGTACTGAAAAGTAAGACATTCCAGTTGATCAATGGGTTACTCTACAAGATGGGACCCGACCAGATACTCTGGAGATGTGTCGTCGAAGAGGAAATGCTTGGCGTACTAAAAGAGGCACATGAAGGACTGGCTGGCGGCCATATGGGACCTGATGCTACAGCAAGGAAAATTCTCTTGGCAGGTCTATGGTGGCCGACGATGCACACTGACGCTAAGGAGTGGGTGTTAGGCTACGACACTTGCCAGAGGGTCGGGAAACCATTGAAGCGGGATTTCATGCCACTGCATCCCTCATAGCCACAGGAATTGTTCAAAAAATGGGGGTTGGACTTCATCGGACCATTGAAGGTGAGTCACTTGCATCGATGCCGATATATTGTGGTTGCTACAGAATATCTGACGAAGTGGGCGGAAGCTCGAGCGTTGCCAGACAATACAGCACAAAGTACGACAAGATTCATCTATGAGAAAATAGTGACACGGTACGACATCCCCATTTGGATCACGAGTGATCGTGGAGGACACTTCGTTAATCATGTTATCAGGTTGATGACAACAAAGTTCTGAATTTTTCACAACCTGTCAAGTCCGTACTACCCGCGAGCTAATGGCCAGGCGGAGTCTACAAATAAGGTGCTCGTGTCAGTGATTCACAAATCATGTGGCGTGGAAGAAGCTGACTGGGAAGAAAGGTTACTAGCCGTCCTATGGGCATATCGTACAATGTACAAGGTAACAACGGGCCACACGCCTTTCCAATTGATGTACGGCCAGGAGGCGGTGATGCTGATGGAGTATATGGTACCAAGCCTGAGGATAGCCGTGGATAATCGGTTGGGTGATACCGAAAGTTTAAAGGAAAGACTATACCAACTGAATAAGCTGGACGAGCGAAGAGTGATGGCACAATGGGCGACGGAGAACATGCAACGGCGACAGAAATATTGGCACGACAAACATCTCCGGCGAATGAATTTCCGACCGGGACAGTTAGTTATGAAGTATAACGGCCGTAATGAGATCAAACCGGGGAAGTTTAAAGTTCGTTGGTTGGGACCGTTCCGAGTACAGGAAGTAGGTGACAATGGGTCTATAAAACTAGAAAATCTCGATGGGTCACTATTATCAGAGGCAATCAACGGATTGAAGCTAAAGCCATATTAGGAGAGGAAAGAGAAGAATACTATTGCCATCAACATGTTGGGCTATGCAACAAAGGAAGATTGGCCTGTGTAGCGTGAAGGCCCGAGAAAACAAGACTGGGGACTAGGAGGTCCCGGATAAGTAGCAGACAATGTCTGGGCAGAGTCAGGGCGAGATCAAATAATTGAAGAAAGGTTGGCAGAGAAACGAGTGGAAGGAATTGCAGTGCCACGAATACACAAGCACTTGACCAATGCAGTGTTTGGAACCCCTGCATTGTGGCGTCGAATGGGGGGACATTGGCACTATGTAGCCCCTTATGAAGGAGTAAAACGAGGATATATAGCCAAGGACTTGGACGCAGAAGCCCAAGCGGAAAAGGAGAAACAGGCAGAAGAACAAGATGAACCGCAAAAGGATGACAAGGAGGAATGGACTGATGAGCAATGGGATGCTTATTTCGAGAAGAAGGCCCCTTGCTTAAAGACAGTGTTGAAGACAGAAGATATGTTTGTGTCAATGGTGAACGGATATACAGAAGATCTTCTGAAACAAATGCGTCGAGAAAGAAGAAAAATACCAAGGGTTAGGAAGATCGCAACTCAAGATGGACTCTGGAAAATAATTCCTAACCTGGCGGGACCACCGACAGTACAAGGCGACGATGTTACGTGGTATCAACAGTACGGCGGAAGGTACATCAATGGAAGTTTTTGAGGTATTGGTCCTGCCCCTTTACTTGATAAATGGTTTGACATAGAATATATAGGAACGTGCTGCGAGGAAGAATGTTATAAAAGGCCACCACACACATGTAAATGGTATTACACATCAGAATTAAAAGTTCGGACACACAGTGAAGTTAGAGGGATAAAAAGAAAAGAAGAGAGAAGGGAGGAGAGAGAAAATGAACAGAAGTGGAAAAGAATAAAAAGAAAAGAAGAGAGAAGGGAGGAGAGAGAAAATGAACAGAAGTGGGAAAAAATAAAAATAAATAGAAAAAAAGCTATGAAAATAAAAGAAAATAACAGAGTAAGGAGGAACAAGGCGAATGGGAAGAAAAGAGAAAAGAAGGAAAAAATAAAAGAAACGTAAAAGAAGACAGGAAAGAAAGCAAGAGAAGGGAGAAAAAATTAAATAATAAATTAAATAAAGTGAGGAAAATTACAATAAACGCCTTGAGCATTGAACAACCCGTACGGCCAAAGGAGAAGTCGACTGAGGAAAATAAAGGGTGAAAAATTAAAGGAAAGAATATTAAAATAAAAAGTTGCCAAGGCTCGACCAAGAAGAAAAGCGTACAACCAAGGGGGAAGGCAATTAAAGTTAAAAATGAAATACATATAGAACCCCAATTCGTACGCCCATTTAAAGAGGCGACAGGTTGGAGACAAGGCAAAACACAACGAAATCTTAGAGGGAAGGAAGTGAGCAAGAATCCGTACGGATTTATCAGTTGTAGAGGCGCGCCAGAGAAGGAAATCATACGGCGCTTTTACCAATTACTAAGCCTTCAAATCGTACGGAATTTAAAAGAGCCTGAAGTCGTACGACAATCAAGGGATTCTCAAACCGTACGCTATTTTCAAGTTTTCCAGTATTCATTCTATTTGACATTGACAGACGTACGGCAAGTGCAAGTTGAAAATTTTGCCAACTCCTGCATCGTACGGCCTTTGCAAGTTGGAAATTTTGCCAAGTACAACATCGTACGGCAATTAGGTTGGCCACTGGAGGTCGTACGGCCATTCCAGATTAAAATTTGTGCCAAGGTTGACAGCATACGGCAGCTGAGTGATCTTCTCCAGGTCGTACGGCATCAGTGCATCAGTGACTTCCTCTAAGTCGTATGGCATCATTGCATCAGGAGATTTCGTACGGCCTCAGTATTGCAAGAGAATCCATACGACATTAGCATTTCAAGAAAACTCGCACGAAATTCATAGAATTTTAGGGTCGTACGATTTTTCCACTTAGCAGGAGTTCACATCGTACGGCCTTGTCAATCTCAAGTTTCTGTCATCATACGGCCTTGGCAATCTCGGCAATCTCAAGCTTCTGGAATCGTACGGCTTTTTCACTCAGAAGACTTCCAAGTCGTACGGCTGTCACAAGTCCTCACAGTATACGACATTTTCATCCTCTACATAGAGTACGACATCAACACATTAGACAAATTCGGCGAAATACCTCAAGGCGTATGGCATTCACCAACCTTTCAAGCCGTACAGACTTTACCACATTCGCCGAGTTCTCAGGTACAGATTTTGCAGGGCGTACGACTTTTCCAGTTTCAGCCGTTTCAATCATTCTTCCAGGGCATAAGGCTTTTCCAATTTCAGCCATTTCAATCATTCTTCCAGGGCGTACGACATTTCCAGCTTTTGCCAGATCTTGGCAGTTTTTGGCAGTTCGGCAGTTTTCGACAGTTCGGCAGTTTTCAGCAGTTTGGCAGTTTTCATCAGTTCGGCAGTTTTGATAGTTTCGATAGTTTTCACAACTGTCTCGAGAGTTATAAAGTCGGCTGGAATCGCCAAACTGATAGAAAAATGGACAAGGGCAAGAAGGCTATGCAGCACCAGCCAAAAGTAGCCTCGGCTGGAAAAAGAAAAAGGATGGAGGCCAATAATGAAATGATGACATGGGAGAACCTGATCGGCAACGAGTGCAAACAGTGGTGGCGAAGCACTCCTGACGACCACTCCCTGAAGGTTGCGCTTCGACACGCTCAGGTAGACACGGCTGTGCTAGTGCCCTTCTTCAATTCTCAGGAGTTCGAGCCTTGGCTGAAGGCGATGGTGGAGAACTATTGCAGGCATACGCACAAGTCAGTAATTGATTACAGAGGTTGCCGAGTGACCATTTCATTTTGGCCACAGGACTTTGAGCGGGTGTTTGGCGTCCCAGCTTCGGGAATAGGGGTTAACAAACCCAAGAGGAGCACAAGGAATTGTTGGTCAAGCAGGTGTGTCGAAGTGACTTGTCAGCGGAAGAACATAATACCATATGGAGTGCTGGCAATCGAGGTCTCCAGAAAAACCACTTGGCAACAACGGAATGGAAATGCTTGCTTGACCTAATGAATGCCGACTCACAGGCACCAGCCGAGCGTCAGACATTGCTATATGGTTGGTTGATTTCATGGTCGGACTCCACGTTGGCCGAGTGTACAACTGGGTGAGGTTACTCACAGAGCGGATGAGAGATTTCTTAGCGCAGAGGCATAAGGCCTTCTACATGACCTAGCACGCCATAGCCCTCTTTCTTGATGTCGTTCACACACAGGTGCCCGAGGGCAATTGGGGTCGGTTGCGGCCACTTACTCACTTGGATCCTGGATCGCCGACCGTATTCTACTGGTTGGAACTAGAAGTAAAGCAAGCCGGCAAGGGCACAGCTTCAGGAAAGAAGAGGAAACAGAAGGAGGCATCGATGGAAGAGGAAACATCAGAGGAGGAGGCCTCAGAGCAGAGTGATGCATCTGACAGAGAGGAGCCCATTGACTTATCTTCTTCACCCTCAGAGTCTAGTCCACCGGCCGATGAGGAGGTGTCCATCGCCATAGGGGGTCAGGAAGCAGGCGAGATTGACATACCATTGCTATAGCCGGTAGGATTTACTCTTCCCTCACCGCCAGCCAGGAAGAGCGCACACTTAGTGACGTTCACCCTTCCTATTGCGCCAGTTGGAGCCGGGCGAATATTGAGGGTAGCTGCTTCACTACCAGGTGCATCGCCAGGGTGGGCACCTCTTGCCACCACGACATCACAGGGGGAAGTCACCATATCAGCAGGGTCCATTGCCTCGGTCGAGATATTGCCAGCAGTCTGTTCCCTTACACCACCGCCAGCATCGACAGTGACAGGAGTGGCAACCTTGGCAGCAGGAACTGGGGGAATGACAGAGGCCACTGAGGAGACGACTCCAGCCCCAGGAGCACCCGGGGTAGCACAGATTGATAGCTGGTTGGGATCGGTAGGCCTCACTTTGGACGTGGCCGAGCAGCCAGACCAGCGGGAGAAGAGTCCCTCAGAGGGACAAGGGGATGAGGAAGGGCTAGTCGTTCACACCCAGCAGAGTGAGACGGCCAGACTTGGCGAGGATACACTTGCACACCAGGAGGCTAGCATAGTAGAGGCACCAGAGATAGCCATTCATGAGCCTCAGCCGATAGTCGGGGAACCGCCCCAAGCGGAGACAGAACCTTGTACACCTCCCGACGATGAGGAGAACAAGGAGGGTGACTCCACAGAGGGATTTGTCGTGGAAATGTCACAGCCAGACCCATCGGACCCAGTAGGCACGGTGCAACAATATGTGCAGGAGCTCGAGCATATGGGTAGGTTGATGATCCGAGTGGGACAGGTTTCTAGGGACCTCAGGATTGGCCGATCTCCTCTAGTAGGCCAGGAAGTTCACCGCATCTGAGGATTTGTACAGATGGGATGTGAGGCCGAGTTCACACGGATATTTGGCGAGGGGTGGTCAGCAGGAGAGACTCCGGAAATGATGAGAGCCTGGCGGGGTCGACCACCGAGACTAGTAGGACGGGACGCTGGGGTTTTGGAGAGTTTATACTACATAGAGCTCGCCTTCTGAGATGTCTTTATTCTTATGAAGCGCCAAATATTTTCCACTGAGGTAGCGGTATCACGTCGAGTGGACGCCTATAGACTCCTGCAGAGGGTTAAGGATGAGTCTGCTGCGACCATCAAGAGCATTCAGAATGACTTGGCTGAACAATCTCGGCTTGCCAGTGAGAGGGGAGCTCGATTGGAGATCTTGGAGCCTCGGGTGGCAGTTTTGGAGGAGGAAGCAAAACAGAAAGAGGCAGCATGGGAGCAGTGGGTGACAGCATTAGAGGAACAGTTGGTTGCAAAAGAGGTTGATTTGGCGGCCAAGAGTGCAGAGGCAGAAAAAGGTGAAAAGCCAACTAATGGAGGCAGCTCATATGGTAAAAGTGGCGAGGGAGAGGGAGATCCTGGCAGATCGGCAGCTTCACACACGTACAGAGGAGATGAGGCGCCTACGAGCAGAGCATTCTTCCACCACTTCGACGTCATCTGTGCATCCAAGGATGCACTCCCTTCCCCCTACTTCTCAGTGATCTTATCTTGCTGTATGTATGTCGTCTGGAAGACGACTTCTTTTGTGGGAGGGATGATGTTAGTCGTATATTTTACTTTGTTGTCGGCCGTAGTCGGCCAATTGTCAATAAAACTATAGATTAGTAAAGAATAATAATGTCATGTACTTTCGGGAAAGCATGTTCGGATTAATGTTATGTTAATGTTGTTACGAAGCATCGTGTTGGTTGGTTATCTAACCACCGCCGAACACTATATGTAGTCTGTTGGGATAGTCGGGAAATTATTATTGAATGATTGAATAGTTTTTGGTGCCGATGGTTATTGTCAATCACTGTTGATACTCTTTTGTACATGATATTTCTGAGAATGAATAAAGTTTCTGGTGTTCAAATATGATATCTTTCAGTTTACTGTTTTATCCTATGTTCTGCACATTACCAGTTTGCCAGTAGTACGTAAGGTTTGAATCCCATTCCGTAGGCAAACAATGACATATGATAGGATCAAAAGCATTGAGGTGTGGTTTAGCTTAGGTTATGTTGTTGATGTAGGTTTCCTATCTCCATAGGGTGCAAAGACATGACATTCAATTGTAAATGGCAGCAATCTGAACTAGGAATGATTCCAACTAGTACAATTTTGCATTTGTTGGTATCTAAATTTGTTACCCCTAAAATACTATGTTTAATCATATTTGTAGTCAAATGTTAGGGCATTTTTGTCACATCAATATCAATTATGTTATCTTTCTTGTCAAAGTGGTCAAATCCTTAGGTGTTAGTCTTTCTTGCTCTACTAATGATGTATGGGAAGCTCCAGCTCAGTCTCTATTAAAATAATATTTAGTAATTAACTAATTAATGTTCAACATATTGTATTATATTGTAATATTCTAGATAAGATCATTTCTTCAATCTTCTTCAGTTTATTTTTAGAAACTTGTTTTTGTATCTTTGTAAATTCTTTATATTGAAGCATTTTGCTTCTTGTAAATATATCAATATTTGAAATCTTTGCTGCTCTTCGTTTCATGGTATCAAATCCAAATCACTTTGGGTGCCAATTTTTTTGCTTTGACTTTTGAGAATTTTTTTTTAGTGGGTTTCCTGAATATAGTCTTGTTTTTTGTTTTGAGAAGAAAAAATTGTGATTTTCTCATTTCCTGAATAAAATCGCATTTTTTTCAAATTGTGGGACTTTTTGAGCACAGTTTTTTTTGTCCTCAAAGCACGACTTTAAAAACCCCTACTTGGGCGTGTTTTGTCCTTTTCTTTGGTGCATTTCTAATCGCGTTTGTTTCTTTTCCTTTATGAAAATTGCGTGCCTCTCGAGTCTTTCTTCTGCATGCGATTTCAAACGTGTTTTTCTACCTGCACTCTGCCCGCATGACTACTTTTTGTGTTTTTTGACGTTTGTGTGGTCGCGTTTTGTCATCGTTTTTGGGCGTGATTTGTCTTCACTTTTGGGCGTGATTTCTGAAGTTCCTAGGTGCAATTTTTTTGCTTCTTGGCATACAACCTCTATATTACTGCACATGTTTTTTTGCACTCAAGCACGTGTTTGTGGGTGGCCGTTTTATCTGGTGTGATTTATCTTTGAAGCAAATTCGTGGTGTCTTCTTGTGCATGGGTTTTATATTTTTCAAAAAATTTAAATCAAAATTGGCTAGGGTTTTGAAATAAATCCTTTGTTTCAAGCCGGATTTTTTTTCTTCTGACAATAGATTATTTCTGGGTTTCTCATGAAGATTTCTAGGTTGTCATCAGTATTTTCTAGGTGCCTTGTAATCCGTGCATTGGGATTTGTGCAAGTGGGTTTGTCTTGAAATTTGTGCCTAAAATTGCCTCAGCTTTTAGTACATTGTAATTCATGTCTTGGGTTTTGTGCATTCAATTTTTTGAGTGTCTTTTGTGTCTCATTTTTTTGTGCTTTCGAAAGCGTGAAAGATGGCATCTTTGACCAACATTATGTTGGAAGGCAGTCAGTGATTCAATGGCAGAAACTATAATACCTGGAAGTAGTGAATCATGACTATTTTCGAATATAGGTGTCTTGATTAGATCGTTCTAGGCACTGCTACTCATCCCATAACAATAGGTAAAGACTAAGAAAAGTTTGATGAGAAAAATTGTGAAGCGGTGATGCTCATTAAACTGTTTGTTACTGATGATCAACTTCCACAAGTTCCATCTGACAAATCAGCTATTGAGATTTGGGAGCATTTGAAAACCTTGCATGAGACCTCCGATAAGAGCCATGTGTTCTTTCTAAAGAACCAGTTCTCCATCATGATGGATAAGAGAATGTCCTTACAAGAGCATTTGAAAAAGACTCGGGACATCCATGATCAAGTGGAGGCAATTGGACAGAAGATGGAGGAAGAAGACATGGTAGTAATCACTTTGAAAAGTCTATCAAAGTATTATGAGCACTTTGTTGAAACTCTCAACATTACATCGACTAATGTTGATTTGAAGTTTCCAGAGCTTTGTACTAAACTCTTGCAACAAGATCATTGGAGTTAGCAGTTTGGTAGTAGTGCTTCTTCATCCTCTACAGAGCAAGCTTTTGTAGCCAAGTCTCAACGTAAGAATGAAGGGAAAGGTTAGCCTCCTTAGCAGAAAGGCTCAGGTCAACCTCAGGGAAACCCCAAGAGAAAGAACATTCAGTGTAATTACTGCCACAAATATGGTCATATGAAGAAGGATTGTCGTCAGCATTTGGCTTCTGAACAAAAGAAGCAGGGAGGGTCTCAACCGAAAGCAAATGTTGTTGAACACATTGAGCAAAAGGAATGCCTTTTACGCTTTTATGGCTAAAAGACCTACAGATCATGTGAAGTCCCCTACCTAGTACATTGATTCAGGTGCTTCGTGACACTTCACCCATCGACGTGATTGGTTCACATACTTCTCTCCTTTCAGTGACTCAATTTTTTTGGAGGTGAAGAGTATACCGTTGTTGGCAAGGGCAACGTTCAGATTCAGTTTGGTGGGAGGAATCTAATATTCCTTAATGTATACTACGTTCTTGGCATGGAACTGAACCTTCTCTCTATCAGTCAAATTATTTGGCACTCTCCTCAGTTGGATGTAGTATTCAGTGCACATAAGTGTTCGATTGTTGATCAGGAGACTCGAACCACTGTGGTAGTTGGCATTGAGGATCACGGTCTAGATAGACTGGTGGATACAAGTGAATATCTAGAGTTAGCCATGGCAGTTAGAAATTCTTCCATCACCAGTCTTTGGCATCAACATTATGGGCACTTAAATGTGCACTATCTCTCTTAGCTAGCTCGAGAGGGACTTGTAGCTGGTTTACCTGAGATCCAGACTCAACATCATGGAGTTTGTGGAGCTTTTCAGACTGGGAAGCAACATAGAACACCGTTCCTGGATGGTGACTCATGGCAATCCTCCAAGGTACTACAATTGGTTCACGTTGATGCATGTGGGCCAATGAATACACCTTTTGTTATTGGTTGCAGGTATTTCTTTCTTTTTGTTGATGATTTTAGTTGTAAAATGTGGGTGTACTTTCTTAGACAGAAATCAAATGTGTTTATTGTATTTCAAAAGTTTAAGGCCTTAGTAGAGAAAGAGTTTGAATGTTCCATAGTCACTCTTAGGTTAGATAATGGGGGGGAATTTTGTTCTACTGCTTTCTCCAACTTCTGTGATATACATGGCATCAAATGCCTGTTAACCACAACCTACACTCCATAGCAAAACGGTGTTGTAGAGTTGTGCAACCGCACAATCACTGAGATGGCCTGCTCCGTGTTACAACACATGAGTGTTCCTAAGAAATTTTGGGCAGAAGTAGTCTACATTGTCGTCTATCTTCTTAATCGAGGTCTCCTACACAGGTTGTTAAGGGGAAGACTCCTGAGGAAGCTTGGACTGGTCGCAAACCTCAAATCAATCATTTGAAAATCTTTGGCTCTTTAGCATATGTATGGATTCTAGATGCCAAGTGCTCCAAGTTGGATTCCAAGAGTCAAAATTTTATGTTCATAGGGTATAGTGACAACCATAAGGCTTACTGGTTGATTGATGTAGACTCTGATCGTCTCATCTTCAGTTGAGATGTTGTCTTTGATGAAGAACGAGGACCCTTTCACCTTTCCTTGTCTATGCAGCATTCTGAGGATCAACCTTTGAAGGCTTCTGATTTGGGTGTTCATCTTCCATTAGGTCCACCTGATGGGAGGGATGATGCAGATTCCATTTTTGATGATGCTCAACCCAATTTTCCTCTGGATGATGTTGATCTTCTACCTACTAACCTATTCCAGATCCAATACTAGTTCCATCTCCTCCTCATGCATCTAATGTTGGCACTTCTACTCTCCGGCCAAAATGGTGGGCTAAGACTATTGGTGATCTTCATGATGATGAGCTCATTGAGGGTAGATTGTCCAGAAATAAGAGCAAACAACATCATATAGTTAATTTTTCTCTCATGGCCAACATTCACAGTGTTTATGAGCCTTAGACATATTTAGAGGCTAAAGGAATTCTTGAGTGGGAACAGGCTATGGAGGCTTAATATCATAGTCTTTAGAAGAATAACACGGGTCCTTTCAGATCTTCCTCCAGGGAAGAAGCCCATTAGCTACAAATGGGTGTATAAGGTTAAGTACAAAGCTGAAGGAACCTTTGACAAGTACAAATGTTGTCTCATTGCAAGGGGGTTCTAATAGAAGGAAGGCATTGACTATGAGGAGACTTTTGCTCCTACAACCAAGATGAGTACCATTCGGCTCGTCCTTGCCTTAGCAGCCTAGTTTGGTTGGAAAGTCCATTAGATGGACGTTAAGAGTGCTTTCCTCAACGGTGAGTTGAAGGAAGAAGTCTATATGATGCAACCTCTAGGGTTCAAGGTTGTTGGTAAAGAACAACAGGTGTGCAAATTGGTGAAAGCACTCTATGGTCTGAAACATGCTCCTTGGGCTTGGTACATCAAGATTGCCAAGTACCTCACAAATCATGGCTTTCAAAGGAGTCCATCTAATTCTAATTTGTATGTCAAACACACTGGTAGTGATATTCTAATCCTTGTTGTCTATGTTGATGAACTGATAATTATTGGCAGCTTGACACATTTGACCGATGAGATCAAACAGGATTTGTGCAGCTCGTTTGACATGATAGATTTAGGAATTTTGCATTATTTTTTAGGTGTTGAGGTTTGGCAGACAGAGAGCATTATCTTCATCTCTTAGTCCAAATATGCTCGAAGTCTACTAGATAAGTTCCAAATATAGGATTGCAAACTTGCCTCCACACCTATGGAAAAAGGGATGAAGTTTTCAACTAAATCAGACTCACATGTAGTGGATGAATCCTTGTTCAGGAAACTAGTGGGTAGCCTAATCTATCTCACTACCACTAGACCTGGCCTTAGTTTTGTAGCGAGCTACATTTCATGCTTCATCATAGCCCCCAAGGTTGATCATTGGGTAGCAACGAAGTGTGTGCGACATTACATGGACACTTCTGATTATGGACTTCTTTACACTAGGAGTCACGATCCTAGTCTCATTGGTTACACAAACTCAGATTGGGCAAGTTCGGTTAATGACAAAAAAACATCTAGGTATGTTTTCAGTTTGGGATCTGGTGCAATCACTTGGTCTAGTAAAAAGCAACAGGCAGTGGCTCTTTCCTCGATAGAAGCAGAGTATCGAGGAGTAGTTAAGGTAGCTTGTGAGGCAGTTTGGCTTCACCGGATGCTTGCAGATATGCAAATATCTCAAGCAGGTCCAACTCCCTTGTTCTGTGATAATCAGGGAGTTCTCAAACTTGCCAAAAATCTAGTCTTCCATGAAAGAACCAAGCATGTGGAAACTCATTGTCACTTCATTCAGAAGCTTGTTGAAGATGGATCAGTTCAATTGTTGTATGTTCCAACAGAGGATTAGACAACAGATATTCTCACCAAGTCTCTAATCCCGGAAAAGTTTGTCAAATTTAGGGGCATCTTGGTGTAGTTGACAGATTGAGCATTAAGGGAGGGTATTAAAATAATATTTAGTAATTAATTAATTAATGCTCAATATGTTGTATTATATTGTAATCTTCTAGATAAGATCGTTTCTTCGATCTTTTTTAGTTTCTTTTTAGAAACTTGTTGCTTTTGTATCTTTGTAATTTCTTTTTGTTGAAGCATTTTGCTTCTTGTAAATATATCAATATTTGAAATCTCCACTGCTCTTTGTTTCAATCACAAGTGGACAAAAGAATGGGTCAAGTTCAAAAAAAGATTATGATGGAAAATACTAGGCACATGCAAGAAGAATTGAGTACCCATCACATTGAGACAAAATCATATATGAAGATCGTCTTCCAAGCATAAAGTTGTCATTTTAGAGGGTCCAATATTCAAGATAAGCAATTTAATTGAATACTAGAGATCAAACTTTTTATTTCTAGAAAAAAAACTATTTTATATTTTTTTATTGTCTTGAATTGAGGAGCTAAACACAAAAATCACAAATTTCTATTTTTAGAAAATTGTTTTTTGCTTTTTGGTGAAAAAATAGATGGTAATTCCAAAGGGTCAACAATACATATTCAAGCTTCATTGGACAAAAGGTCTTTTAGAGGTAGTTAAATGATGGGAAACTTGTCAATGCTAGTAGTTTTATGGCACAACATTTGAGAATGGAAAAATGGAGCACTTTTAATAAAAGGCTAAAATATGTGAAATCATCGAAAACTCATCAAAAAACACTCCTGACATCTATGCCTTGTTTACTTTTTGAGAATAATATTAAACAAAAATTAAAAACAATTGGGTGCCAAAGGTTTTTTTGGCACCGAAATATCATATTTTTCTTACCAAAATAAAGATAAAAACAAAGGAAAGTGGCACCCAAGTTAGTCCATGGGTCCAAGTGAAGATTGGAAGGAAAATAAAGCAAAATAAAGGAGAAAAAGTTCTAAAACTGTGCCCCTTATTCAAAATGATGCCAAAGCCAAGATTGAACATTAGTTAAAGCAAATTAAAGACAAAATAAAAAAAATCAGATCTGCTTTTTCAATAGATGCTCAAGATGAGAAACAAAAATGGAAATAAAGGAATATTCTAAATTATTTTCAGAAGATGAGGATAAAATTGCTTGTAAAACAATTATTTTTATTAATTTTGAAGTTTTAAGAAGCTATAATTGGAAGACTATATATGTGTCATTTACACATACAATGTAATGAGTGTTGATGTTAGGCTTATGTTGCAAAGATTGTCATTCAAAGTTTGACCTCAAGCCTTTTTATGTAAAGAATGTCAAGTTGAAGTTTGCTTATGTTGTTTTATTTTCATTCAAGTCGAAAGTCTATGTTGTAACTATGCAAGTTGAAAGCCAAGTAATAAAGTTCATGTTAACTTTGTGTAGCATTGATTTTTGATCTCTCAAAGTGGCTTTAAATGCTTCATAGTAATTCTTTTTTTTTCATTTGTACTTTCATAAGTGTTATGTTTCTTTATTCAATCAAAATCAATTGTTGATGTCTAATTGTTGGTCTCTTTTTTAATCATCAACTAACATTATTGTTCAGTGCATGTTACAATTTAGTTGTTAAAACTAAAAATTCATTGGTGAGAATAGGAGTTATTTTGGAAGTGTTGTGTTCTAACCTTTGAGATAAAAAACTAATAGGTCAAGTTTGCTTAGTCATTTTATCTTTATGCAAAAAAAACCCAAATAACAAATTATGCAAGCTTGTTTTTGTTTTAGATTTTACAATTAGATTAAATCAAAGATCCTCCCTTGCAAATTTGAAGAGAGGATTTTCTTATCCATTGTTCTTGTTTGTGTTTTCACGAAAGTGACAAATTAATATAATAGTTTTTGGCATCCACCATTGTGCACGTGTTGTTGAAATTCCAAACCTCATATACATGACTCTCAAAACCCTTCAAGCTCTAGTTTTGAAATGTAATATAGATTGGATTAAATGGGATCAAGAAGATATTCTAAACACATTAAAGCATTTTGTGTTTGATCAAAAGAAAAAGTACCACATATTAGAGAGCTCTTACTACCATCTTAGACAAAGAAGAATACAAAACTAACCTTGCAATAGGAAGACCCATCCTACCTCCTCCAATGTGGAACTGATCAATATGAAGGGGAAGAAAGAAATCAAATCCTATTGACTACCTCCTTATATTTTTAGCCAACATCATCAAGTACAAAATCAATACTTTTGCAGCTTGTAGCACCATCCAACATACCAAAATTGGGTGCTAGGGTTTCAAACATCAAGTTGCACTTGTTTCCAGATGTTACCGACACTTTCCAAATGCCTCCTAGTGATTATGCTTATAGATTATTGTTAATTCAGAATATGACAACAATTTTCAATGCCATTCAAACACATACAAAGGGCGTAGTAGTGATCAAAGTTCATTCCTTATCAAATTAGTTTGTCTACTTTACTTTGCTAATACTTTTCAAGAATCAAGTTGATTGTGGATAGTCAAACAGACAATATTTGGTAGTATCCAAAGAAAGAACACCGAGGCTGTAGTATTGAAGATTCATTCATCCTCAAATTTATCAATTTGCAACATAGTTCCATCACTTTCAAACAAAGGATTGACTAGTTGCAAGGTTACCAACACTTTCCAAGAGCTTTCCAGTAAATTGTAATCACCAAAAGCATACCATATTTGATTGCTACAATGAATTTAATCTTTTCAAATTCTTATAATAATGATTGCACCTGCAATTCCTTCATATTAGTTTGCTACAACAATTCCATACTCACCAAGATCATTAATTTTAGACTACACCTATAGATTATAATTGTTCTAGGTTGTTGTAGTGATAATACACTTGAAAAAAAATCACATATATTATCGCACAACATGTACATTCAAAACCATATTGTTTAGACTGCTAAAGTGATTGTACTTATAGATCACCCTTTACATGTATGTACTAGTGATATACACATACAATCACACATTTTTTGATTGTTCTAACTAGCTCATACCTTCAAATTTATCAAATTTGAAAGAGTTTTAGCATGGAACTAATCAGTCTTGGTGATAATATTTTACACAAGGGGAGAAGAAATATAGATCTTGCAAAATTTTCCTTCTCATATTTTCAATGAACATCATCAAGCAAAGGGTTTCTCCCATCCATCCCTAAATATGTTGAAGTAACCTTTCCATCAGCCAAAGAACCCCTCAACTATGGTATGAGACAATTAGAATAGCATTAATGAAGTTCTAGCTCACCCTTTACCGGAGGGAGCTCTCTCTTTCTATGCACACCATTAATTTCCACATGGATCCAAACAATACTTTCCCAAATTCCATGTTGATGGTACTCAACATCTGAACAAATACATTTCAACCTTCTATATAGCCCATAGGATCTTGGGAGTCTCTCACGAAGATGTAGCTATGCACATTTTAGTCAAATATTTATGTGGAGGGGAAGGTGATTGGTTTCATTAGCTTCCAATAGGTTGTGCTACTAGTTTGGATGATATGAGCAAAAAGTTTTTGAATCAATTCAAACCAAATGAAGATGGTCACATGTTGTACGCACAATTATCAAATTCAAAGAAAGAATTCAATGAGCCCATGCATGAGCCCACTACTCACTTCAGCTGCCTCATGGGAGGAAATAACATAAGATTGAGGCCTTCAAACCACAACTCCTCTTGAGTTGTTTTATCAATGCCTTACCTTCAAAGATAGCCTTCTTTTTAAAATTAAGTAAGGTGGATGAACTAGAAGAAGCTCAAACTCAAGCAGTCAAGCTTGAAGATGACATGGTTCTCGTTAGGGAAATTACAAGGGATTGTATTTTCCCTATAGTCCAAAATTTAGCTAATCCTTTATCACAAAAAGTGGTGAATGATGTGACTACCATGAAGTGACAATTTCCACAAAACTCTATCAAGGTGCACTTCACGATATTCTTTTACCATCAAGTGGAACCTACAAGACAAAGCTCCCTACTACTCCAAAAAGGATTTTCATTGAAGCAACACCTCTAAGAAATAAAGTGAACAATTATTGTTATTTTCATGAGACTTATGCTCACAATGCTTTCAAATGTCCAAAACCACAATGAATGATGCATATGATGGCATTGTTTGAGGTGAATAACCAAGGTTTTCCAAGGAACCTTAACAATCAAATGGAACTTGATGACAACTCTACCATAGGTTTCATTCAGAATGATTCAACTCTTGAGGAACAATAGATTGATACCTAGAGTCAATTATTAGCAATTTTTACCTTTGCTCAAAATTAAAAACTGGACTGTGGTTCAAGGAAGAAGGGGAGAAAGACTGATGCAGAAAAAATTTGAATGGAAGGCATGGAAGTTGTCGAGGAGGGCACCCAGTGGACCATGGTTGCTCTCTTCTCTCGAAATAACAAGAAAGTATAATGGCTCTTTTTGGGAGCCCGGGTCGTTATGCTTGTGTGAGCGTGTGTTTCTATATCTGGTCTACTCTCTCTAGCTGATATTATTGTTTAGGTTCTGTGTCCTTTCTTGGTTTCCCTGGGTATTGTATGCCCTCTCTTTCTTCTTGGGAAGACTCTATGTAATGTTATTTATTCTTTTTATGTTTAAATAAAGGGTGTGGGCCCTTACCCCACAACTTACCGATAAAAAAATAAATAAAAACTGGAAAAAAGGAGAAAGAGGGATAGAATTGAACAATCTAAAGTAAAATAGAAGATAAATGTAGAGCTTGACATCTACCCCCCAAGTGTTTAAGACAACTCATGTAGCCACTAAGGGAACTCCTATTTTCAATATTTTGGAGTATAGGACCAAGACAAAAATGTAGATTTCACAATTGGAATTCTTCCAAAATAATCCATAATAGTTGGAGAAGGTGGTTAGTTATGTTAAAGTAGATGAACCCACTCATATTGTTCACTCTTTAGTTGATGTTTTAACCATATCTGAAAGAAAATTGCCAAAGTTGAAGACAAGCCCAAACCATTCTATGTTTCATTGTATATATAGGAGGCTACAAGTTGAATAATTATATTCTTGAATCAAGGGCCTCATACAATGTGATACCTATAACAATCATGAATGCATTAGGTTCGATGTGTATCAAAATAATGAAAAAATATTAATTGGAATCAAATTTAGTTCCTTTGGAAAGTTAGCTCATGGATGTTCAAGCAACTTTAGCACAACAACCTAATAAAATAATTATGATGATCATACTAGTGATAGATATTCCAATAGGTTATGCGTTACTCCTAAATAGAATATTTTTCAAAGATTTGGGTGTTGAGATTCAATTATATTGGCCCTCTACCATGATTTCAATTAGAGGAAAAAAGGCACACCTTGATCCAACACTCAAATCTTAGGGAATAGTACAAACATTAGAAGATTCAAGAGCTAATATTTTGTACAAAGACACATGCCTTGGAACCTACATGATGATGTCAAATGAAGAGCTTTGTGTTAAAAATTCCTAATGTCAAGGGGAGGATGTGATAGAAAAATAAAAGGGAATTGGACTCTATGGTTTGATGAAAGTTCAAAAATGGACTAGGAGCCATATATTATTGATATATCTACAAGAAAAGTTGTATCCTTTCTCAAATTTACTAGAGCTTGAATGCACTAACAACACTACAACATTGGGACATTACTTCTTAGACTGTGAAATACAAAATACATGTGAGTCAAATTGTTGAGAGTAGAAGGGGATTTGGGCTAATGGTGAAGCAATTCAAATAACAATTTTAGGTGAAGAAAGATAATTATCATTATATAATTTTTTTTTGGGATGGAACAAAATATTTTGATGCTTTCTATATTGAGTATATCCCAAGAGATTTTAAGAGTAGAGAATATGGTTTGGTTGTCTTTCCTTCTTTATTCATTCCTCATGAGTTGATTTCAAATAATATATATTCATAGTGAAATTGCTTTATTGGTCAACAATCTAGATAATGTAGATAATTGGAAAGTATTCAATGATGATCAATAGGTCATAGATTGATGTAGGAGCATATGGATGAATGTGCAATCCAAACACCCAAAAAAAAAATTAGTTTAGTTTTATTGTTTTGGTTTTGGTTTTCATTTCAAGTGCAATTTAATTCAGATTTGTGGTTGGTTGAGGTTGAGTAGATTGACATTGTTGCTATTCCATTGACAAAAATGTCATGTTTCGATTTATATTCCAATTTTTTATTGTTCATTGAAATGGATTTCATTTGGTTTCCATTTTATTGATTATTGCAATGGAATAAACATGTATCCTTATTCATGTTGGGCATTATCTCTCATTGTTTCATTGATAAATTGACTTTAATGAAGTCAAGAAATTAGCTGGTTTTATTATCATTAATATGAATAAATCCAAACTTTAATTTTAGCATGGTAGTGGAATGGGAAGTGGCACTAGGAAGCAAAGAAAGTCAACACATGGAGAATGGGGGGGGGGGTGTTGCACCTATGGAAGAGGAATAGGCAATGATAGAGGAGTTAGGAAGATGAGGGGTGTGTGAGAAAAGAGGTGGTCAATGAAATCCAAAGAGGAAGCCACCAATCCAAGGAAAAACTATAGATTGGCATACATGGGTCATGCAATAGGGAGAAGGTAAGGTAAATAAAAAGAAACAAGAGAAAGTGCCACACAAAAAACAAAATATATGTATGTGTAAAAGAAAATCAAGGGGCTGCATAAGGAGGACTAAGCAACAAAGGAATAGGAGGTTGTGGGTACGAGAGGAATATAGAAACAAGAGAAAGTGCCACACAACAAACAAAATATATGTATGTGTAAAAGAAAATCAAGGGGTTGCATAAGGAGGACTAAGCAACAAAGGAATAGGAGGTTGTGGGTACGAGAGGAATATAGAAGGCATGGAATGTGAGAATGTAGAGTGAAAGGATAGAAATAATCAATGCTATACAAAGAAGAGAACAAGGGTGAGAAGAATAAAGAATAGAGAATTTGATAATTGAAAACAATTTAAAATTGTAGATTATAATGTTTGAAGCCTATGGACTATGAAATTAATACAATTCATTGAAATTGTGATTGAATTTTGGTGTCATTTAAATTTGAATGTAAATTGAAATTGCTCGGCTGCTTGTTTCATCGGTCTGGTAAGACTCATGAAATTTAAACAACATTAATTGGTATAAGAGACAAGTTTGTAGTGGTGTTGAAGAAGACCCTGAGAGGTAGTGTTGTGGGTGAGTGAAAAGAGAAGAAGACCTGCAACTATAGAGGGTAATTGACATGGAACAAGGAGGATGTGGGTGAAGAGGTCACAAAATGGAGATATGTCAATCATGGAGATGTTGATAGGAATTGCAACTAGGTTGGATGCAATCAAAATGACACAACGAAAAGGAATTTCAATGGTAGACATCAATAATGATGATGAGGATGAAGTTGTAGCACCTGAAATTGACTTGGAAGATGATGGAAAAAATGTGGCAGAGTATATTCTTAAAAGAAATGACAAAAAATAGTAGCAAACATTGATTGGATCCTCCAAATTATAATGGAAATTTGAATCCAGAAGAAGTGATAGATTGGATATCAGAGATGGAGAAGTATTTCAACTACTAGTCGATTGAAGACCCAAAAAGAGTGAAGTTTGTGTGGAAGAAATTGAAGGGGCATGTGTCTCTATGGTGGGATCATGTGCAAACTAAAAGGAAATGTAGAGGAAAAGAAAAATAAAATTTTGGGAGAGAATGGTGACGAAGTTGAAGGAGAAATTATTACCTGTAAGATACCAAATCAGTTTGTTCAAAAAGTTACAAAACTTGAAGCAAATGGAGAAGAACGTGCAAGAATACACTAAGGAGTTTTATAAATTGAACATCTAGGTAGGGTGTGTGGAAGATGATATGGAGAAAGTGTTAAGATATATGGATGGGGCACACAATTTAATTCAAGATGAGTTAGGCATGATACAAATAACTAGCGTGGAAGAAGCATATCAATATGCATTGAAGGCGAGAGAGAATATTGCAAGGAGACAACAAAATAACTCACTAGGTAGAGGAAAATTTTCACATGGAAGAGGATAGTCTAGTGGTGGTAGAGGTTACCAAAACATGCAAGAGGAAGCACACACATCTCATGCAAGCACACAAGAAGGAAAAGGAAGAGGATACTTCTTTAGAGGAAGAGGAGGCTTCTCTAGAGGAAGATGAGATCATTTTCGTGGTAGAGGATATTTTGGTAGAGGTAGAGGAAGAGGATTCAATGGTACATGTTTTCAATGTGGAGAAATGGGACACCATGCATTTGAATGTTCACAAATTCAGCAGGGTGGTGGAAAAGGAAAAGAGGCAAGAGTGCATGTAGCATAGGATGAAAATGATATTGTGACTTCACAAAGACATGGAGAGGATCCCAAAGATGGAGAATCCCTAATGTTGCAAATAATTTTGTTGAATTTAGAAAAGGAGAAACCAAAACCAATTCAAAGAAGGAATCTATTCCAAACAAGGTGTAAGGTGAGTGGAAAATATTGCAAAGTCATTATGGATAGTGGTAACACTGATAACATAATATCCAAAGAAATGGTAGACAAGCTAAAATTGAAGAGAATAAAAAATCCCAGCCCATACTGAGTACCGTGGTTGCAAAAGGAGTATCATTTGTTGGTAAATGGGCAATGTTTGGTGATTTTTAAGATTGGTAACCACAAGGATGAAATTATGTGTGATGTGAAGCCAATGGATGCATATACAATTTTGGGAAGACCATGGGAAATTTGATAAACAAGTTGTTCATGATGGTAAATTCAGTACATATGAAATAAGGAAGGATGGGAAAGAGTACACTTTAAATCCATTAAAGGATAGAGAAGAGGTAGTGGAGAGTAGCTCTAAGATTTTTTTTTGTTTTAGGAAAGAAATTTTTGAAAGACTTGAAGAGAGAGGGAACATGTTTAGAAATCATTCCAAAGCTTGTAGTAGTTGGAATTTCCTTTTTTTTGGAAGAATATGTTGATATATGGATGGAGTTGCCCAATGGATTTCCACCCATTAGGAGCATATGCCATTGTGTGGATTTTATTCTTGGTGCAAGTTTTCCAAATAAGGCACCATATAGAATGACACTTATGGATAATGAGGAGGTAAATAGGAAAGTGTAATATTTTCTTGATAAGGGGTTGATTAGAGAAAGCTTGAGCCTATGTGCTATTCCAACAATGTTGGCACCCAAAAAGGATGGGGAATGGCGGATGTGTATGGATTCCAGAGCCATAAATAAGATAACTATCAAATACAAATTTCCCTTCCCACAAATGGATGATATGATGGATTGCTTGATTGGGGCTAAATACTTTACAAAAATTGATTTGAAGAGTGGGTATCATCAAATAAGAATAAGAGAGGGAGATGAATAGAAAATCGCATTCAAAACCAAGAGTGGGTTGTATGAATGGTTGGTGATGTCATTTGTATTAACAAACACTCCAAGAGCTTTCAAGTGGTTGATGAATGAAGTCTTGAAGTCATATCTTGGTAATTTTGTAATTGTATATTTGGTTGATATTCTCATATTTAGTAAGGCAAAAGATAAACATTTGCAACATGTTAGATTAGTTTTTTGAAGGCTGAAAGAAGATAAATTGCTAGTGAATTTGAAAAGGTGCAGCTTCATGAAAGAGGAGTTAGTATATTTGGGGTTTGTTGAACTTTTGGAAGTGGGTTAAAAGTAGATCTGGAAAAGGTGAAAATAATTATGGATTGGCCTTCACCAAGGAGTATGTTTGAAGTGAGAATCTTCCATGGATTAGCGAGCTTCTATAGGAAGTTCATCCAAAATTTTAGTGGGATTTGTGCTCCCAAGGAAAATATGAAGGGTAATAGGAAATAATTTGTTTGGAAAGTTGTAGTAGAGAGAAGTTTTAAAATATTGAAGGAAAAAGTGACGAAGTAGCCCATGTTAGCACTTCCCGATTTTGGAAAATTCTTCCAAGTTGATTAAGATGCAAGTGGTACAATGATAGGGGGAGTTATAAGTCAAGAGGGAAAACCAATAGCTTACTTCAACAAGACGTTAAATGAGGAAAAAAAAATACTTCGTGTATGATCAAGAGTTCTATACAATTGTGCAAGCACTCAAGAAGTGGAGACTTTACTTGATACCAAAGGAGTTTGTGTTGTACACTGATCATCACACATTGCAATTCACAAACAACCAACATAAATTAAATCAAAAGCATGTGAAGTGGATTGAATTTCTTCAAAGTTATTCATTTTTTTTAAACATAGAATTGGGAAATCAAATCAAGTTGTTGATGCATTGAGTATGAGATGTTTGTTGTTGAATGAGCTAAGAGTGAGTGTTGTTGGTTTTGATTCAATGGAGGAGTTGTAGGAGGAAGATGAATATTTGAAAGAAGCTTGGACAATGTGCAAGAGTCCAATGGGGAAAAATAGAACTCTATGCTTGGAGTATTTCATTCAAGAGAATTTTTTGTTCAAAAGGAAGAGGTTATGTATACCTCAAGGATCAATGAGGGATAATTTGATAAGAGAGAAAAATAGTGGCGGTTTGAGTGCACATTTTGGGATGGATAAAACCTTGGCACAACTGAATGAGAGTTAATATTGGCCAGGGATGAGTACAGGTGTAAGAATTATGGTGCATAGTTTCCAGATATGTCAACATGCCAAAGGAGTGAGACAAAAAACTGGATTGTACCAGTCATTGCCAATATTAGAGAGACCATGGGAATGCATTAGTATGGATTTTGTTTTAGGGATTCCATGAACACAAAGAGATAATGATTCAATTTTTTTTGTTGTGGATAGATTTTCCAAGATGGCTCATTTTATACCATGTCAAAAATGTAATGATGCTTCCCAGATAGATACTTTGTTTTTCAAGGAGATAGTTCAGTTACCCAAAGAGTATCATTTCAAATTGGGATACCAAATTTGTTGGTCATTTTTGATGTACTTTATGGAATAATGTGGGACCAAAATTGAGATTTAGCTCAACTTACCATCCTCAAATCGATGGTCAAACCAAAGTTGTGAATCAAAGTTTGGGTAACTTGTTGAGGTGTTTGGTAGGTGACAAACCCAATCAATGTGATTTGACATTGGCACAAGCCAAGTTTTCATATAACAATTTAGTCAATCGAAGTGTAGGAAGAAGTTCATTTCAAGTTGTGTATGGATATAGTCCTCGAGGAGTTGATGAGTTAAGAGATAGTGCAAATTTGGAAAGGAAGAGTGCAGTTGTAGAGGATTTTGAGGAGTATATCCATGACTTGCAAAAAGAAGTGAAGGAGAATTTGGAAAAGAGTGCCATTAAATATAAGGAACATGCTAATGTACATAGGAGAGTGCAAAATTTTTAGATTGGTGACTTGGTGATGACACATTTATGGAAGGAGAGGTTCCCACAGGGAACATATAATACACTGAAGTAGAAAAATATAGGTTTGTGTAAGATTTTGTGGAAGTTTTCATCAAATGCATACAAGATTGATCTTCCAATAGGTATAGTTATTTCACCAATATTTAATGTTACTGATTTGTACAAGTATCATGAAGGAGAAACAAGTGGACAAAAAAGTATGCAATTAAATTTCTTGGATGCACATGAATGGGTACACAATTTTTTGGAGAAGTTTAAAGAAATTGATCGAGTAATTGATTCTCACATAGCCAAAAGGAAAAGAGGGAATGCATATTGGGAGTATTTGGTTTGTTGAAAGAACTGTGTAGATAATGAGGCTTCATGGGTAAACGCTTTAGACTTGGTGAAGTATAGAATCTTGGTTCCAATATCTCCAAAATGTTCATGAGTTGCATAGTCAACATTTTTCTACCCCGTGTGTTTGATGCAGGAGCATCTAGGTGAACAGGAAATCCACATCACCCAAAAAATATTTTAGTTTAGTTTTGTTGTTTTGGTTTTGGCTTTCGTTTCATAGTACAGTTGAATTTAGATTTGTGGTCGGTTGAGGCTGAGCAGGTTGACATTGTTGTTGTTCCATTGACAAAAATGTCATGTTTTGATTTATATTCCAAGTTTTGGCTATTCATTGAAATGAATTTCAATTGGTTTCCATTTGATCAATTATTGCAATGGAATAAACATTTATCCTTCTTCATGTTGGGTGTTATCTCTCCTTATTATTTCATTGATAAATTGACTTCAACGAAGTCAAGAAAATAGCTGGTTTTATTATCATGAAAAAGGAATAAAACCAAACTTTAATTTCAGAATGGTAGTGGAATGGGAAGTAGTGCTAGGAAGCAAAGAAAGTTAGGACATGGAGAATGGAGTGGGTTGCGCCTATGGAAGAGGAATAGGTAGTGACAAATGAGTTAGGAAGATGAGGGGTGTGTGAGAAAAGAGGTGGTCAACGTAGTCCAAAGAGAGAGCTACCAAGCCAAGGATAAAATATATAGATTGGCATAGAGGGGTCGCAAAATAGGGAGAAGGTGAGGTAAACAAAAAGAAACAAGAGAAAGTGCCATACAACAAACAAAAAAATGTGTGTAGAAGAAAATCAAGGGGTTGCATAAGGAGGATAAGAAACAAAAGAATATGAGGTCGTGGGTATGAGAGTAATATAGAAGGTGTGAAATGTGAGAATGCAGAGCAACAAGATATAAATAATCAATGCTATTCTGAGAAGAGAACAAGGGGTGCAAAGAATAAAGAACAAATAATTTGATAATTGGAAAAAATTAAAAATTGTAGATTGTAAATGTCTGAAGCCTGTGGATTGTGAACTCAATACAATTAATTGAAATTGCAATTGAATTTTGGTGTCATTTAAATTTGAATGTAAATTGAGATTGTTGGGATGTTTGTTTCATTAGTCTAAAAGACTCATGAAATTCAAACCACATTATATATTTTCTTGAAAAAACTAACACTTTTAGTTCATTGTACTTTGAAGGAAGTTCTTTAGTGTATAAGGAGACATTGATAGAATTTAATAATGATACAAAGGATGAATCAAATTATGAAATAATTCAATTAATTTAGAGAACAAGATTCTAAAGGATTTATTCTCTTTAGAAAATATGTTTGACACACATGACATATATGTCCAAAAGCAAGTGCAATCACAAAGCCAAGTGTTTGTAGATTATTCAGACAAATTGATATGTGATAATAATGAGCTTAATCTCATGAATCTAGGAAAGTGTTTTGATTATATGGGAAAAATAGGTTTTGAATAGACCTGAAACCATTTACAATAGGTTTTGAATGAACCTGAAACCATTTACAAGCATGTTTTGATGGGGACCCAAAACTCACTCAGAGAAGAACAAGCTGCATATGAAAAATTAAAATACAACCATCAATGATCCAACAACAAATCACTAAATGAACAACTTGACTACCCAAATCTGCACAAATCAGAAAAGGTTTTGACGGGAACCTTAAACCCAACACAACCAAGTTCTATAGGGGAACTTGAACCCAAACCAGGTTTAGAAGGGAACTTGAAACCCACTTACAGTCAGATTACAGGGACCAACATCCTTAACAACACACCAAGATTTGACGAGGACCTTAAACCCACTGTTCACATGAACAAATCCTAGATCCATTAGGCAAGAAAAAAAAGAAAACTTGTTCATCACAAACCACCATTCCACCATAGTGGGGGAGGAGACCACCTAGCCACACCAACAAGGAGAAGAAGACCTCTTGCAACACCACCAAACATGAAGAGATGAATAATACTCCACCTCAAAAGGAGTAGGCTCCCCTCTATAGGAGCAGATTCCATGAAGAACCTTACCACAACTACAACCAATATGTAACAAATAACAGTTCCACCTCCATAGGAGCACACACCACCTCAAAAGGTACTGTAACAAAAGGGACCAACAACAAGGAAAGCACCTCCACAAATCCATAGACCCCAACTCTACTCTAAAAGAGAGGACTTCACCTCAGTAGGAGTAATCTTCACCTCAATAGAAGACATAGACAGTAGAAAAGGGAATAAAGGCACCCAACTAGCAGCAAGGAGAACCATGACAACCACCGACAACTCAAGAAAATGGGCCAACAAGAGAAGCAAAGGGATAAACCCAACCACCACACAAGGGGGAAAAACAAACACTAACAAGAAGTAATACCATCTCAACAACAGGCACGAATAAATGGTCAAACAACAATTCCAACTAAAAGGCAGCCAAGAACAAACAAATAAACAACAATTCCATCACAACAATAGAACATAGGCAAGGGGGGAAACCTTCCACAACCAGGCCAACACCTACAACAACAACATGGAGGGAAAACCACCACTGCATCATAGTCTCAATAGTAAGAAAATCATTAAGCCCAACCCTCTTGAGACCAAGAGAACCCAAGACCACCTCAAATGACCAAAGGAGCTGCCTAGGGTTAACACCAGAAGAAGGAAACAACCTATCCCACACTCTAAAATAGAGCCTTGGAAGGAAAATAAACAAAACAAAGAGAAAAAACTAGGGAGAAACCAACAACAAAGGATGGCCCAATAAAAGAGCAGCAAACCCCATGAAGAAAAAGGAGCCATCACAGATGCCCAAACAACCAATAGAAGAAAAAAACTGCCACCCACTAGGCTTGAAACAAATGCCAAAATGCAAAATGAACACCATAGCTTCCTAGAGGGACAAAAACAACAAGCAGCCCTGCAACAGTGCTACCCTCCATGCCAGAGACAACAGCCAAAACCACCCCTTCTTAGCCCAGCAGGGTGGCAACAACAACCATCCAAATAGTAAAAATCCATCTACCTCATCAAAATAATCTCCTTCCTCACCATCATCAACCCCTAATTTCAAATTCCCACACCCCCACCCTGCTTCTCTTCCTGCTCCCACTCTGCTCCATTGGCCCAAAACAATTAGTGCTATTGTTAATTTGAACTTGCATAAAAAATTTAAGGCCTTGCTAGGTTTGGAAAAGGAGAAACAATGAATCTAGAAAATTGTTACAAGGATAAGGATAAATAAATTATTCTATGAGTGCATAATGGATAAATATTGTATTAAATGATTATATTCTATTATGAAATCAATGACACCAACCCAAAGGAATGCACAACTTCTTTGATCCATTGCAATTTGGTCCTTTCAATGTTTGACGTATTTTTGGATATAACACATATTATCTTGCTTAGATGGATGAAAAACTACTACCTTTTCCTTACAATAGGAAATTTATAATACTTTTCAACCCTTAAGGTTGAGGTATTTTTCCCTTTTTGTGTTTTGTATTGTGTTTTCCCTTCCTATATTGTGATTCATGATGTTATAATGTTTTTCCTCATTTCTTGCGTCTTCTTATTGGTTTTGTTTTTCATGCTTTATTTTTGTTGCAATATAATTTCAAATTGACTCTATCACCCAATGGATAATAACACTAGTATTTATAGTCACTCGGGATTTTGAAGTTCTCCTAAGAATCTTGAGTAGGTCTCATGGTCCCTAGAAAGATCCACTTTTGGTACCAAGATTTGCTACCACTAAAAAAATATTTAATAATATTTGTAGCCAAATGTTAGGGTAACCTTGTCACATCAATATCAACTATGCTATCTTTCTTCTTAAAGTGGTTAAGTTCTTAGATGTTGGTCTATCTTGGTCTACTAATGATGTATGCAGGTTTCTCATCATGGAGATTATCAAACTATGAGCACTAGAGGAAGCTTTAGCTCGAGTACTAGGAGAGGAAAGAAATGGTGAAGTTTAAAGGACTATGACGGAAAATACTAGGCACAAGAAAGAAGGATTTAGGCTAAGACAAATCTTCTACATATTGCTATAGAATCATATATGAAGATTGTCTTACAAGCATAAATTTATGACTTGTCACTTTGGAGGGTCCAATATACAAGAAAAACTATTTCAATGAATCTTAGAGATTAGATTTCTTACTTTTAGAAAAAAAAACTCTTTGTTCCTTTTTTATTGTGTCTTAGATTGAGGAATAAGCATGAAAATCATAAATTTCTATTGTTAAGTAGTTTTTTGCTTTTTTTTTCTATCTTTTTAGAAAAAACCAATAAATGACAATGATAAAAGAAACTATACAAATTCAAGATTCATAAGATGGAAATAGTTTTAGAAGGTAGTAAAATAATGGAAAATTCATCAAATTCAAAAGTTTTATGACACAATGTCCAAGAACAAAAAATAGAGCAATTTTAATAAAAGATTTTTTTTGTGAAACTATTCAAAAACTTGTCAAAAAGCACTCCAAGTACTCACACCTTATTCATTTTTTAAGAATCATATTAAAAAAACATACAATATAATGCCTAAGTTCTTCTAGGTACCAAAATAACATGTTTTTCTTGCCAAAATGAAGATAGAAAGAATGAAAAAGTGGCTCCCCAGTTAGTATATGGGCCCAAGTGAAGTGTGGAAAGAAAATAAAGCAATATAAAGGAGAAAAAGTGATTGAAATGAAAGATATTGTAGCAATAAAAATATTTTTACATAACCCCAAGAGAGAAAAAATGTAAATAAATATTTATAATCTACCATACAAAATAATTATACAAAAATACCATCAAGATGACATATGATATACTCTACGAAAAACCCTCCATGAGGGAAAAACCTAGCCTCCCAAAACATCCACACTCAATTTAGTATTCATCACAAAATATTTATAAAGTTTAAATGAATAATTTTGAAGCATCGAGATCCTCTAATACATCCTCCATGTGTCCAATCATAATGAATAACTATGCAATCACACATCCCAAAATATTTATAATCCACCATACAAAATAATTATACAAAAATACCATCAAGATGACGTATGATATACTCTATGAAAACCCTCCATGAGGGAAAAACCTAGCCTCCCAAAACATCCACACTCAATTTAGTATTCATCACAAAATACTTATAAAGTTTAAATGAATAATTTTGAAGCATCAAGCTCCTCCAATACATCCTCCATGTGTCCAATCATAATGAGTAACTATGCAACTACACATCCCATGCCATACTTCACATGTGCACTCTACAAGAGAGATCAATATAAAAGACAACAAACCTCAACAATCAAATATGTACTTGCTTTTATAAATTCAAGTTCACAAAAAACCACCAAGTAGTATTGGCTGAACCATGTGTCTCAAAACTACGAGAACATAAAACCATCGACCCCAACATTTACTTTTTGACAATAAGTTTTCCCAATATTAAATATTTTTCAAATATACAACTAAAACATAAAGTATCTAACTAATGTTATGATATAATTTTACAAGTGGACCCAAATAAATATTTAATGTGACTAAACATATCTCCAAAGATGCACCACAAATAAATTTTTTATTTTACATAATTAAAATATTTATTTTCTTGTGCACGGTACTCTTTTCCTAACAACATTGAATCTAAGCCCTTATTCAAATGATGGCAAAGCCAAGATTGAGGATTAGTTAAAGAAAATTAAAGAAAAAAATAGAAGATTAGAGAATTTGATTCAAATGCATGCTTAAGATGAGAAACAAAAATGAAAAGAAATTAATATTTTATATTATTTTCAAAAGATGAGGATATAAATGTTTTCAAAGAAATTATTTTTATTATTTTTGAAGCTTCAAGAAGTTGTAGTTGAAAGGTTATAAATATGTGTCATTTACACATACAATGTATTAAGAGTTGATGTCAAATTTATGGTGCAAAGATTGTTATCCAAAATTTGAAGTGAAGTGTGTTTTTGTACATAATTTGCAAATTTTAAGTTTGCTTATGTTGCTGAAATTTCATTTAGGTCAAAAATTTGTGTTGTAATCATGCAAGTTGAAAGCCAAGTAATGAAGAAAGTTCGTGCTAACTTTGTGTAGCATTGATTCTTGAACTCTTGGAGTGGATTTGAATGTTTTGTAGTAATTACTTTTTTCATCTCTTTTTGTCACTTCTTACAAAAGTCTAATGCTTTCTTATTCAATTGAAATTAATTTTTAATGGATAGTTGACAATTTTTGTTTTAATCACTAGTTAACATTGTTGTTTAATGCATGTTATATTTTGGTTGTTAAAATAAAAAAAATCATTGGTGAGAATATGAGTTCTTCGGAGTCTTGTTTTGTAATCTTTGAGATAAAAAAATGAATAGGTCAATTTTTCTTAGTCATTTTCTCTTTATGTAGAAAACCTCAAAGAATAAATTATGTAATATTTTTTTAATTTTAATTTTAGAAGAAGATTAATGTAGGGATCTTCGCATATGAATTTGAAGAGAGGATTTTCTCATCCACTATTCTATTTTTTGTTGTCATGAAGTGACAAATTAAAACATCAATAGTAATATCACTATTTCACATGTATATCATATATCAAATGCTAAGACTTTTAAAATTGAGATCTACTAAAAAATTTGAATCTCTTTCATTCTTGTTTTGAATATGGCCTTTACAATTTTTAATAAAAAAGGGTATAAGCTAATTTGATAACATTTTTAGTTTTGGGTTAGTGTGGGTAACCAAAATTTAAACTAATTAAGTAAAACACCACATTAAATTGATTGCAATAATTTAGCAACTAATAGATTTAGAGAAAAGAAGTATCAAAATTTAAATGCTAAGAAGTTCAAAATTAAGATCTACTAAAAACTTCAATTTCTTTTTTTTGTTTTTGTTTCAATTCAAGGCTTTGCAATTTATAATAACAAGGATAGAAGCTAATTTGATAGCATTTTTAGTTTTGGGTTAGTGCGAGTAACTAAAACTTAAACTAATTTAGAGTCTTCCCAAAAGTAGACCACCTAAATTATAAAACTTAATGGTACCAAAAGTTGACAAGCAAAACAAATCTATGAAAGCTCAAACGTACTAAGATATTAAAATTGAAGCTTATTTAATTATGACTTTAAACCTTTTACATTAGGAATTAATAAACAAAGATTTATATAATTTTTAGGAGTGATGAAGCTTGAAAAAAAAACTTGACAAAGAAATTCCCAACTCTTTTGGATCATAGACTTATTAATTTATAAAACTTGATAAATATTTTTCCAGGTATGAAATATATATAGACAAATATACAAATTAATATAGAAAAGCACTCCAAATAGATTTTCTAAAAAGATTTAAAATAACGTGCATTCATTTTGAGTCTACGAGATCTAAAAAAATGAATAAAAATAACAAGGAGAAAAAAAGAGACTTTGACTATAAAACAATTTAAACAATAGGTGAATTCTAGGAATCAAAATCAAACTTAGCAAATTATATAAAAGGGGATAAAATTAGGAAACAAAACAAAGTATTTGAGCATGGAATTTAGGGCACTTAGAAATAGGGAGATCATGAAAAACTTGAGTAATACCATAATAAACATGTGATATTGATAAAGCAATCTTGAAAATATACAATATTAAATTTGGATGAAAAAAAATTAAAACAAAAAATAATTAGGAATAATTAGAGAAATTGTAAAAGTGGGTCATTGGTTGTGTTGTGGTAACAAAAAAATTCCTATAGAAAATAAACATTCAAAAATAGAATAGGGGCTCCCTAATTTCTTCAAGGATTTAGTGTTAGTTGGTACAAAAAAAATGAAGACTCTATTGAAAAACAAATTCTTTGTATTAAGTTATAGAGTTTCCCTAGGTGAAAAACTAAGATAAGCCTTGCTTTGCATACCTAAACTAGAAAATTAAAAGATTATTTCATTGCAAAATATATTAATCATTATTCATTCAAACCTTATGCTTTTATAGATTTTAAATGTTTAAAAAATCATCTTCAACTAGAAATATTGTCGAGTCATCATGATCCTCTAGAAAATAGAGGAATATAATAATTGCATGTAACTCAAACATACTTATTGTCATCACACAAATTTCTTCACTACTAGTTAGACATTTGTAGACCTAATGGAGAAATTTTAGACTCAATATAGACATTGCTTTACTACTAAAGTAAGTTTATAGCCCTAGAGATGTATAAATCACCCTACATATGTAATCTTTGAGAGATTGAGCTTAATATATTTTAATTTGTTTTATCTTTCTGTCTTTTTATTTTTTAAATCTCTCCTATTAGAGTTTTGATTGACTAACTTGCTTTGAATAGGATCTCTTTACAAGAGTTAGTCTAAAGATGGGATGAGCCATCAAAATTTCATTAATAAAATATTAAGGTTTAATTAAGATATTAATATTTATAAATCATGATGAACATAGCTCATGAAATACAACATTGATGTCTAGAGACATGGTTTAATAGGGTAGATAAAGGATCAATTATTTCACATGAAAGAGAATGTCACCTAAAACCAAGAAGTTTTAAAAGAAAAAATAAGAAACCTTGGAAAGAAACCATTATCTGAATAACAAATTAACCCTTCACTCTCAAATATGCATTTGAAAGAATTGGAAAGCTACAAACTAAAATAATAATAAAACCCTAAAATAAAATAAACTAAAACCTCAAGCACAACTAAATCAAAACAACCAAACCCTAAAATAGAACAAGCAAAGAGGTTGGATGGTGAGGGGTTCCAACATCCACGTTCACCTTCTCTTAGTAAAAAAAACAACTATTCAACTACCAAGTTATTTTAAACTAAACATAAATAGAAATATCTTAATACACTTATTTATAAATATATAAGAGATTATGAATACAAGTTCCAATAGTCAATAACAATATTTTATTTGTAATAGTCCTTAACCTAGTCTTGACATCATGATAGTACCTTTATAGATCAATTATATCTCTTGACTCACTTATCCATTTTTCACTTTCTTACAAGCATTGGAAAGTTAGTTACAAGATCTACCATATCATAGTTGTTTATATTTTTAGTGCCATTTTATCATGTTTTGAAGCAAGTATTTTAGGACTTGTATGTGGAACTCTTTTAAGAGCTATGTTTTGGTCATTTTTTTGACCTTTTATGCTCTCTTTTTTCACTCTAAATCATTGTACTTGATGTATTCTTGGATCACCTATTTTGGTTCTTTGTAAATACAAAAAGATTATAACTTGGGGGGTCTTTTTCACTTTTAAGTGCCTCATATATTTCTATGGGTCGCATTAGTATAGTAAATTTTTGATGCTCATTCTTTGTGGGTACAGTATTAGATAGACCTTATTTTTGTGTGCATTAAAAAATTGTTGGGTACAATGTCAACATTTTCTTGAAATATAACTTGATGTAACTATTACTCATGTTGGGTGTATATAGAGTAATTTTTAGAAATTAAGGTCTTCTTCCCTACCTTTTGGGATAAGTTCTTTGGGTGGTTCAATACTTGTGGCATTATTTCTAGTATCCTATGGTTGTCCCTCTTCATGAGTTTTGAACATTGTTTTGAGGGCCTTAAGTTCCCAACTACTTGGAAGATCCTTTTACAACTATTTGGTGGAAACTTACCTAATATTTTATTGGATGATGATATTGATGATTTTGGTGATGGAAACATAGAGCTTGAGTATGTGTATGTGACAATATTTACATTGTCAACTTATGATGAATCTTTTTACTTTGTATTTGTATAATATATTTCCCTTGTTAGATAGACCTCTTTGTGATTCTTTTTTGTGCAACATTAGTTACTTCTACATTGAGTGTCATATTTCAAATTATGCTCATTTCTTGGAAGGCCTTGTTTTCTTGTTTGATGAAAGTTCCCAAATGTGTAATTTTGGAGCTTCATCATCACACCTTAATCCATATTTTATTGTGAATCCCACTCTTTTTATTGATCCATATTATCTTATGGATCCTTTATTTGATACTTTTAGGTTTCTTGTTGATAATCCCCTCCTATTGTTGTGGGAATCCCTCTTATGGATGATCCATTCTCTTACATCAATTATTCTTTGATGTTAACTCTTCTATGAATTGTTTCTAAGACATCCTCATTACAAAATTCATGAGCATTGAGTTAATACTATCCTTTTGTTTCTCCTATATAAATATGTTTGAAGTGAGAAAAATGCTACCATGCACCTTTTCACCTCTCCCTTTTGAAGGGAATAAGTGTAATTTGACTGAAGTGAACATTCTTGATTATTTTTTATATTTCCATATTCATTAGTTTTTAATTGTTTGGTGCATTATCTTTTTCATGAAGAAACATGACCTATTTTTGGAATCTTTCAATAGATTTTGGGACATATAAATGTTGATTTATTCATACATTATCTTAATATTCAAGATGTCTACTATGTATAATTAATAAATGAAGTATTTCTTCATTATCATTGTTAATCCACACAAATTTAATTTCACATGATCAAATAATAAGAATATGATATAGGTAGTGAAGTTATCCTTCTCTTTAGAAAATTTGAAACCAATGTTTTTGATAAATTAAGCAACATTTACAGGGGCGTTGTACCCAAACATAAAAGGCCCCAACGATAGAGTTTAAAACAAAAAGGAAACTACAAACTAGTGACAACAAACTAACAACAGTGTCTTGACAAAGTAATTTTTTGAAAATTAAAAGCTAACAACAAGAAGAAAATCCTACTTAGGAATATTTTCCCAATCCTCCATGAGGAAACTAAAGGCATCCTAATTTTGGTGGCTAGAATTGGGATTAGTAGTCTTCTCATTATTTTTTATCTCCTCTTGTAGGAAAAAACCAAGAGATATAGTAGAGTGATTCATGACTTTTAGGGTAAAAAATGAGAGTCCATTAAGTTTCCTCTCCAAGTTTTTTACCATACTCAATAGTGCCATGAAATCTAGGGAAATATTCTCACAATTGGGGTATTTTCCTTCATTGTATTCTTTAGTAGGGGTGGATTCCTCTGGTTCTTGAAGCATGGAATTGAACTCAGGAAAAAAGCTGAAGCAATCAAAATCCTCAGCTTCCTCTAGATCATCATCATTGCTTTTATCATCTTCTCCTTGAACCTATTTAGATTCATCATTGGAAATCTCATCTATAGTTATGGTAGGGGATTGTTTGCTAGCCAACCTATTGGATCTCCACACACTAGGGTTAGTGTAGTCAACATCTTTAGCTAGATCAAGCTATTTTTTACTCTCTTCTTTGTTCATGTTTTTATTGTTATCTACAATCTCCTTCTCATCAAAGGTGGCTTCTTCCACAAAATTTTACAGTGGTCTTCATTTTTTTTTGGGTGAACCTTTCACAATTTTATTAAGTATTTTTCCAATCCTTTTGGGGTAGGTGTGTTTAAGCTCACATAGCCCAAAAACAATGTTTTTTTGGCTCAAGGCTTTCTAGTTTTTAGAAGGTTTAGGTTGTATAATTGGGGACTTTGAATATGATCAAGGAGTCGCTTGCTTAGCAAGAAGAGTTGAATTTCCTTTTGAAGGAGGTTTGGTATCTTCAACATTACGAGGGTTTGGGGGAATTTTATAAGGAGAAGGAACAATAGAGGGTTTTTCAACTAGGCATGGCCTAATGGGCTTGATAGGACAAATAAAGATGGAAATGATACAATTTGAGGATGAGCCCTTGGTGGAATGGAAGGGATTTTTTGTTCGGGTTTTTATAGTCATATCAATGGCCTCTTTCATAGATAGCACAAGTGAGGATAGTAGATAAAATGGAAAGCTAATTAGCACCCTATTTCTAAAATGGTTTAAAAGAGGGAGGAAATGGAAGTAGTAGAATTTAAAAATACCGTCAAGAGATATATTTCATTCAAACAAAGGATAAATTATACCACAAGTTAGGGATTTTTTCATGGTTGTAGCCCTCATGTAGCTTAATAGGGGTTTCACCTTCTTTGAAAAATAGGTACATATTCTCCAAGTATTGCACCTTCCTATGCTTTTTCATTTTTTTCCCATTGCAAAAAAAACCCATATCTTGAATTATAACCTCTTCATTAAATTCAAAGTATATCCCTCCCATCTTGACATGTCTTATGTTCCAAGCATTCAAAAAACTAGATTGAAAGGTTTTTGTCATGGATACGCAGACACTCCATAAGCAACACTAACCCACCTTCCACATAAATATGCCAGAGCAAAGCATCATTCTAAAATTCTTCATAGGAGCCTAGCTCTTACATGTTCTCCATCTATGGTCTTGTGGAAGTAAATTTGGAGACACCTAATAAGGTTTCTACTGTAATGATTTAGGAAAAAGAGGCAAAAGTATCTTCTAGAAGTGAGGTGTATTTTTCCAAAAATATAACTTCAAGGTTACAAAAAGAGGTGAAGGAAAGATAATTAAGTGGAAAATCATGTCCGAGATAGGAGGAATCCTTAGGTATAGCTGATCTATCAAGTTTTTGGTTAGATTTGTCCTTTTGGCATCATTTTTAAGCTGGATCATAAACACCATTGTGTTAGCAGTCCTAATCCTTTGCTCAAAATGGTTGGAGAATGTTTTTGGATTAGTGTAGGCCATCTGGGGTGGTGGGATCTCTATCATGGGACAACATTCAATTTTTGAGTTTCTAACCATGATTAACTTCCTCGTGACTTTGGCTTCCACTTTTTTATCTTTACAACTTAATCCCATCATCATCATAACATACAAATTAATAATTAGAACCCAAAGGAAACAATACTTAAGGAGGTTATTAGTTGTAATTGAGACCCACTTGGTCATACTCTCATCCATATTCCAAATCCTCAAAATCCAACCCCTCATGATTCTACTAATAGGAGAAACTTTGGGAAGGGGTTTTTTTATCAAGAATATATATTCAAACATCTTGATTTCATTACGAGTCCTCCATATTTTGAATGCTTTTATATTGTTCTTCAAGGAGTATACCTCTAAAAATCACTAGGAGACATAAGTTATCCCTCCAATATCTAATGGGTTAATGAGAAATTCCCATGTTAGCCATAGCATCTGCCAGCTGATTTCCTTCTTTGTAGATATGGGATGCATTAAATCTACCAAATCCCACTAGGAGGTTTTGGATATCTTTTATAATGTTAGAGATAGCCCATCCTACCTTCCCTTTACCTTTCACTACATTAGTAATAATCTTTGAGTCACCTTCGACTTGTAGTCTCTTTATCCATAGAGATGTAAAGTAATATTGATTCCCATTAACATTTCCATTTCTTTGGCCACATTAGAAGACTGTTCCCCTAGGTCCCCCATAAATTCAACAATAAATTTTCCATCATAGTTCCTGATAATGTCACCACCAATAGCCAAACCTAGGTTTCCTTTAGCAATCCCATCAAATTTGAGTTTTTACTAGCCCAAAGGGAGTGGTATTTGTTTGGTATTCTCTCTAGCTAACATTTTAGAATTATCAAAAGAGTCAAGATCCAACTGTAGATCCCATCTACAAGCAACATTGGAATCAAAGTTAGTAGGAGGATTGTTTGGGGTTTTCTAGTTGCAAAGGGAGATATTATCAACTAATAGTTTGGAGAAATAACCAGATACCTCCTTAGCATTATTTTCTTCATTACAAAATATTTTTTTGTTCCTTTCCTTTCAGATGCACCTGCAAATGTTGGGGGGTACCTGTCTCCAAAGTTCCACAAAAAAAGGATGAGTGTAAGGAAAAAACCAAATTTTCACAAGGATTTTTACACTATTGATTCATAGAACAACAAACTCCAAGATTCTATAGGGCATAGCCCTAAAATTCTTCTAAGAAATGGTAGTGTAATAATAATTGGGACATTGATTCCTCCTCCTTTTTACATAAAGTAAATCTATTATGGATTTTGAATCCTCTCTTCCTTAAGTTATCTTAGGTTAGGATTCAGTTGTGAGTAGTAGTACACCAAAATAAATTGACCTTGGGCATGAGGTGATGATTCCATATGATTTTTCATAGCTTTCCAAAGTGTTTGTGGGATGACAACAGACTGTAGACTTGGCAATTAACTTTCCTTTTCTATTCTTAGCACAAAATAGCATGTCCTCATCCTGAAACATAGGGATTATTTTTAAAGAGAGGGACTTTGGAAATAGGATTCCATTTAATTGCAATCCTAAAGATTATTTCATGTATCTCCCAAGCCCTTGGAAAGCATTCCCAACACTAGGATTAGAAAGAGATTAATTGAATGAAATAATCATGTTAATTGACATTTATAATTAATTCTAAATGATAAGAACATGTGAGGGCATCCAATATGAGTTCCTAACTAATAGGAGCACATGGGGCACCCACATGGAAGGTGGAACCCACCTTGAGTTAACTATTTGGAGAAAAAGATAACACTTTTCTAATGCATGTAAAGATCTTAGAAGTTAGGGATTGATGTTTACATGCATGAAGTTCAGTTCAGTTTAATTCAATTATTGTTTAGTTATCTTCAGTTGCATGTAGTTAGTTTTTGTTGAATGCTAGTTGAATTCAGTTGACTTGGAATGCATGACTAATGACTTGAGTTGCACGACAGGTAACATGTGACTACTTTCAGTTAACAGGGGATGATCATTCTTGCATGAATGGTGGAGAGATATGTTTCAGTTAGTAGAGATTGACTTGGACCCACCTTGGGCACCCAAGTTGGCTTCTTGGAGTTAACACTTTTGCATGATAAGATATTTCATAAGGCTAAGTTAAGTGGGCCCATTCTTGGGCGCCAACTTTGAGGATAAGCTTTGAAGATATCTTCAGAATAAAGGTTGAATTATGACTTCAGTTTGGGACACCCAAATGGATGAAGGAGTTGATTTGACATTGTTCTTCACGGTAGAACTCTACTTTCAAGAGATAGCTGTAGCTTTTGTGAGATAGGGATTGAGATTTTTAATTGTAACTCTTTGGAGTTTACAAGGTTGACTATTGCCTATTTATCTCAAGCAAGTTGAAGAGAGTTTGTAAAAATTTATGGTTGCTGATCTAACTATGTATTCTTTGTTACAAATTCTTTGTGGGTGATTAATCTGATTAATTCATTTTACCATTTGTAGAATGAAGACAGAAGGTTGTACAAGAATTAGGCAATGATCATTCTTGCATGAATGGTGGAGAGATATGTTTCAGTTAACATAGATTGACTTGGACCCACCTTGGGCGCCCAAGTTGGCTTCTTGTAGTTAACACTTTTTCATGATAAGATATTTCATAAGGATGAGTTAAGTGGGACCATTCTTGGGCACCAAATTTGAGGATAAGCTTTGAAGATATCTTCGGAATAAAGGTTGAGTTATGACTTCAGTTTGGGATGCCCAAATGGATGAAGGAGTTGATTTGAAATTGTTCTTCACAGTAGAACTCTACTTGCAAGAGATAGGTGTAGTTTTTGTGAGATAAGGATTGAGCTTTGTAATTGTAACTCTTTGGAGTTTTCAAGGTTGACTATTGCCTATTTATCTCAAGCAAGTTGAAGAGAGTTTGTATCAATTTTTTATTGCAGGTTGTGAAGAAGATTTGTTGAAGGCAAAAGAAGCATCTCAAGCAAGGATTGGAATTATTGTAATCTTATTTTGAAATTAAATAATACATTGATTCTTGGTGGAGTTTTTTCTTGAAAGGGTTTCTCCATGGTATATGTTGTGTATCTTCTAATATCTTGTCTAATTCTTCTACAACCTTATGTCTTCATTCTACAAATGGTAAAATGAATTAATCAAATTAATCACCCACAAAGAATTTGTAACAAAGAGTACATATTTAGATCAGCAATCATAAAGTTTTACAAAGTATTAAGCTACATAAACACCTCAATTTTCAACATTTGGTATCAAAGTTGAGGTTGGGTAGAGTATTGGGATGCCTTTCTCCTAAAAGATTGAAGGTTTTTTGGCTATACTAGGAACTTTTATTTATTTATATTGTTGATTCTAGAAAATAAGTTTGTTACAATGAATTATCATTTAGATATTGAAAGGTTCAATGGATCTAATTATAAAATGTGGAAACTAAAAATGGAGGATCTCCTTGAAGAAAGAGATTAGTGGTTAGTTGTTAATAATCAGAAAAAGTCACCTACAACTATGTTAGATGAGGATTGGCCCAAGCTTGATAAGAAGGCAAGAGGAACCATAAGATTATTTCTTGCTGATGTTGTTCTATTGAATGTTTCATATGAAAATATTGCATATAAACTGTGGAAGAGAATAGGTAATATCTATCAAACCAAAAGTATTACTAATAAGTTGTATTTGAAAAGGAAGTTGTATTCTTTAAAAATGAAAGATGGTGATTCTATTGAAAATAATTTAAATGATTTTAATTTGATTCTAAGTCAGTTAGCATCAGTTGATGTAAAGCTAGAAGATGAAGATAAATGCATTTTGTTACTTTGTTCTTTACCAGAGTCTTGGGAAAATCTAATTGTTGCTATTAGTGGTAGTGGTGCAGATCCAAAGATGAACAATATAATTCCTACTCTCCTATCAGAGGAGATGAGGAGGAAGTCTAAAAATGGCTCCCAAGATGCCTTGTTTGTAAGAAGTAGGCCTAAGGAAAAGGAATCTAAGGCAGACAAGAAAGGAAAAGGTAAGTCCAAAGGATGGTCTAAAACCCTTGGTAAGAGTAAGGTAAAGTGTTGGAATTGTGGAAAACCAGGACATATAAAGAAGGATTGTAAGAGCAAGAAAAAGAGTTTTGATGCTTCTACAGAGAAATCCATGGATGACAGTAATGATGCATTAGTCATTTCTTCTAATACTGTTGTTGATAACTCTTGGCTTATTGATTCAGGTTGCTCCTATCATATGACTCCTAACAAGGAGTGGTTCACTAAATATATTGCATATGATGGAGGGGATGTCTTCTTTGGAGACAAAATCACAACAAAATTTGTTGGCAAATGAGAGGTAAAGTTGTGTTTCAGTGACGGTAGGGTTAAGACCCTTAATGATGTTTTACATATTCTAGGACTTGCTAGAAATCTACTTTATGTCTCTAAGTTTAATGATTATGGAATGCATGTGACATTTGACAAAGGTGGTTGTAGATTGGTGAAAGGAAATATGGTGGTTGCTAAAGGATCTTGGATTGGGACTTTGTTTAAGCTGAATACCTCCAATGTAAATAATTTTAGCCAATGTAACTGAAGCTGAAAATACATGTATGTTGTGGCACCATAGATTGGGCCACATTGGTGAAAAAGGTCTCAGGACCATTCTTAATAAGAAATTGGTTGACGGTATTCTTGATTATAATATTGGAAAAAATGACTTTTGTGAGCATTGTGTGTTTGGAAAGCAATCTACATCTAAATTTCCTAGTGGAACAAATAAAGCTAAAAGATTATTAGAGATTATTCATTTAGATGTAATGGGCCCTATGGATATTGACTCTATTGGAAAATCTAGATATTATGTCACATTTATTAATGATGTCTCAAGATACACTTGGATCTATTTTATGCATAACAAATCTGACGTGTTTAATAATTTTAAGGAATTTAAAGCTTTGGTTAAGAAACAATCAGATCATAAGATAAAAGTGTTGAGATCAGATAATGGTGGTGAATATTGTTATAGGGAATTTGATGATTATTGTAAGCATGCAGTGATTGTGAGACAAAAAACTACTCCATATACACCTCAACAAAATGGAGTATCAAAAAGGATGAACCGAACCTTAATGGAAAGAGCTAGGAGTATGTTAAGTAGTGCTAAGCTAGATCAGTTCCTTTGGGATGAGGCTATAAGCACTTCTTGTTATTTAATCAATAAATCCCCTAGTTCATATATTGAAGATAAAACTCCTTATGAAATGTGGTTAGGTAGGAAACCTAGTGTTGCAAATTTAAGGATCTTTGGTTGTGAGGCTTTTGTTCATGTGCCTAATGAGAAGCAATCTAAGTTGGATCCAAAAGAATGAATATTCATAGGTTATGGTGAAAATGTAAAAGGTTACAAGCTTTGGAATCCTCTAACTTGAAAAATTTCTTTATCTAGAGATGTGATTTTTTAGGGAATTTAGAGCTTATTTAGGAGAAGAACAACCAAAGGAGAAGGATACTTCTCAAATAGTGCATTTTGAGATAAATAATGAGAAGCAAGAAGATGCACATGTTGAAGAAAAAATGGATGGATTGGATGAGGAGAGTTCATAGAGTTCTTCTGAGATAGATGCTCAAGATGAGCATATTGAGGAACAAGTAGAATCCCCTTTGAGGAGATCCACAAGACAACAAAATCTCATTGATAGGTATAGCCCACCTAATTTCCATTGTATTATTTGCTTTAATGAGTACTAATGATGAATCCAGTTCTTTCAAGGAAGCTTTGTCTTTAGATGAGAACAAGCTTTGGTCACAAGCTATGCATGAGGAAATGGAATCCTTGGATACTTGTGACAAATGGGATCTTGAGAGTTTTCCCAAAGGAAGAAAGGACATTGGTTGTAAATGGATCTTTAAAAAGAAAATTTGAGCAGATGGTAATCTCGAAAGATACAAGGCTAGATTAGTAGCCAAGGACTACTCCCAGAGAGGGAGTTGAATTTAATGAAATATTCTCCCCTGTTGCTAAATTAACTTCTATTAGATTATTTTTATCTATTGCTACTGCTTATGATTTTGAGATAGAACAAATGGATGTGAAAACTGCTTTTTTTCATGGGAATCTTGGTGAGGAGATTTATATGAAGCAACCTGATGGTTTTGTTGTAAAAGGAAAAGAAGAATTGGTTTGCAGGTTAAAGAGATATTTATATGGATTGAAACAGTCACCCAGAATGTGGTACCAGAATTTTGATGCTTTTGCATTGAAAATTGGTTATGTGAGGAGTGAGGAAGATCATTGTGTTTACACAAAAGTTATTGATGATTAGCTTTTAATTATTATCTTGTATGTTGATGACATGTTGTTTATTGGTAACAACAAGGTAATGATCAAATAATTGAAAGCACAACTCTCGAGCACATTTGAGATGAAAGATCTAGGGGCTGAAAAATATATCCTTGGTATGGAGATCAACAGAGATAGAGGTAACAAAAATATTTTCTTAAGTCAGAGCAATTATGTTGATACTATTTTGAAATGGTTTAACATGCAGGATAGTAAACCAGTTAATATTCCTTACCAGTTGGCATGAAGTTAAGTTTAGACATGAGTCCTAAATCTGATTTTGATTATGAGAAAATGTCTGAAATCCATATGCTAGTGCAATTGGTAGTTTAATGTATGCAATGGTTTGTACGAGACTAGATATAGCCCAAGCAGTGGGAGTTATTAGTAGGTTTATGTCTAACCCTGGTAAAGAACATTGGACTTATGTTAAGAGGGTGTTTAGATATTTACGAGGAACTTCTTATTACTGTTTGTTAAATCATGGTGCTAATGACATTGATATTATGCATAGATCATTGGAAATATAGGGTTTTGTTGATTTATATTGGGTAGGAGATCTAGATAGTTGGAGGTCAACAAGTGGCTATGTGTTTACTTTGTTTGGAGTTGTAGTTAGTTGGATGAGTAAGAGGCAGTCCACAGTTGCTTTTTCCACCACAAAAGTAGAGTACATGGTTGATACACATGCCTCTAAAGAGGCAATTTGGTTACAGAGACTTGGGAAAGGTATTGGTTTTAATTGCAAGCAAGTTAGACTTGAATGTGATAGTCAGAGTGCTATTTTTTTAGCCAAAAATCTTATGTATCATGCTCATACTAAGCATGTTGATGTTCAACATCACTTTGTGCAAGAAATGGTTGAGAGTGGGAAGGTATTAATTGAGAAAGTTGACACTTTGATTAATGTTGCAGATTATCTTACGAAACCAATTCCTATAGATAAGTTCTTATGGTGCAGGAAGGCCATTAGCCTTGAGTCCTGTACTTGATTTATAATAATTATTCCTTGTTTAGAATAATTACAATGCATAATGTCAAGTGGGAGAATGTTGGAAATAGGATGCCATTTAATTGCAATCCTAAACATTATTTCATGTATCTCCTAAGTCCTTGAAAAGTGTTCCCCAACACTAGGATTAGAAAGAAATTAACATTGAATGAAATAATCATGTTAATTGACTTTTGTAATTAATTATAAACAATAGGAACATGTGAGGGTGTCCAATATGAGTTCCTAAATAATAGGAGCACATGGGGCACCCACATGGAAGGTGGAACCCACCTTGAGTTAAGTTAATTGTTTGGAGAAAAAGATAACACTTCTGTAATGCATGAAAAGATCCTAGAAGTTAAGGAGTGATGTTTACATGCATGAAGTTCAGTTCAGTTCAGTTTAGCTCATTTATGGTTCAGTTATCTTCAGTTGCATGTAGTTAGTTTTAGTTGAATGCTAGTTGACTTTAGTTGACTTGGAATGCATGACTAATGAATTGAGTTGCATGAAAGATAATAGGTGACTACTTTCAGTTAATAGGGGATGATCATTCTTGCATTAATGGTGGAGATATATGTTTCGGTTAATAGAGATTGACTTGGACCCACCTTGGGCACCCAAGTTGACTTCTTGGAGTTAACACTTTTGCATGATAAGATATTTCATAAGGCTGAGTTAAGTGGGCCCATTCTTGGGCACCTACTTTGAGGATAAGTTTTGAAGATATCTTCAGAATAAAGGTTGAGTTATGACTTTAGTTTGGGATGCCCAAATGGATGAAGGAGTTGATTTGACATTTCTCTTCATGGTAGAACTCTACTTACAGGAGATAGGCGTAGCTTTTGTGAGATAGGGATTGAGATTTGTAATTGAAACTCTTTGGAGTTTACAAGGTTGACTATTGCCTATTTATCTCAAGCAAGTTGAAGAGAGTTTGTATTATTTTTTTATTGTAGGTTGTGAAGAAGATTTGTTGAAGGGAAAAGAAGCATCTCAAGCAAGGATTGGAATTATTGTAATCTTATTTTGAGATTAAATAGTACATTGATTCTTGGTGGAGTTTTTTCCCGAAAGGGTTTATCCACAATATATGTTGTGTATCTTCTAATATCATTTCTAATTCTTCTACAACCTTCTGTCTTCATTCTACAAATGATAAAATGAATTAGTCAGATTAATCACCCACAAAGAATCTATAACAAAGAATACATATTTAGATCAGCAAACATAAAGTTTTACAAAGTATTAAGCTACATAAACACCTCAATTTTCAACATTTTTGAGGGTTTCAAATTTTTTTCTTAGCTCCTAGTTATTATAGCAACAACTTTCAATATATTTCCTTTTTTGTGTTCCAGGTTGTCTACTAAGGTAGTTAGAAACCCTCCTTCCAAAGAAATTTATTGTAGGTCCTTGAAGGTGCTTGAACATCATTTGATTTAGGGGTTAATTCATGATCCAAGAGTTTTCCCAATATTTAATCCTAGATCCATTCCCCAATTTCCATCTTAGACCTCCTTGTAACAATTGCTTTGATTTGAGAACATTGTTCCAAATCAAAGACCCACAAGGGTGTTCAGTATTGGATATGCTTTTGATAGATCGAATGTTGTTTACATATTTTTCTTTCATGATAACAAACCTGCCCTTTTCATTTTTTAGCTAGTCCCATATGATCTTAGCTAATAGAGCTTTATTGGTAGATTAGATTTTCCTAATTGCTAGACCCCCATAAGCCTTAGGAAGACAGGTCATGTCCTAATTGAGTAGATCCATCATTTTCTTTCCCTCCTTACCAGACCGCAAAATTTCATTTGGATTCTCTCAAAAGATTTCAATAATGTATCTAGGAATCTTGAATAAAGAAAGGAAGTAAACATGTATACCTTATAGTGCAACAACAAGAAGTTGTAGTTTACCTGGATGACTTAGGAGTGTACCCTTCGATCCAACAAGTTTTTTCTATATCCTTTCCAACACTGAATTTCAAAAATAGGAGGTAACCTCTCTAATAGTTAAAGGAAGTCCCAGATAGACATTAGGAAGGGGAGTGTTGTCATAGCCCAATATAGTAGTAACATTTTCCTGTAATACCCAACTGGTATTAAAGAGGTAAATCTTTCTTTTCTTATAGATAATGCATTGGATAGAGATGGTGGCATAGTTATCAAGGTATAGAATTCATTTATGATCTTCTAAAATTGAAGCTTTCCTGAATAAAATTGTATCATGCACAAATTGTTGAATTGTTGAGGGGTTAAGGGAGGTGGCATGATTGATTCCCTTAATAGCACCTTCATGAAGTAGTTAAAGAATATTCACACTCATAACATCTGCAACCATTACGAAAATATATGGGGATAGGGGGTCACCATGTATAATCTCCTTTTTAGTACTAAAGAAACCTTGAGACACTCCATTAAAAAGGAAAAAATATTTGACCATGGATACACATTATTTGATGAGATTTATAATCATCTTGTTGAAGCCAAACTTAGTTATAACTTTAAGGATAAAGTTCCATGAATACTTATCACATGATTTGGAAATGTCAAGTTTAAAGGCCATACTAGCGGTGTTACTCCTATCCATTGGATGTAAAATTCTATGTGTGGAGACAACAACATCTAGAATTTGACGACCTGGTACAAAGTCTTTATAATAGTGACTAATCATTTTCTCAAAAAGAGGTTTTAGCCTATTGACCAACAGTTTGAGAAGATCTTATAAATGATATTATTGAGGCTAGTTTTAATCACTTGCAACTTTATAGGCAATGAGGGTTTATTACCTCTCTTGAAAAGTTGGAAAGTACTCCAAGGTTCCTATGTAAATAATTCTTAGTCATGTGGATAACACAATGTTCATTGTCAACATGTTTTACAAGGGACCTAGATTTTAAGCTTTAATCGAAATAACATGCAATTATAAAATGATGATTTCAAAAACTCAGAAAATATATTGCATTTTGGATCTACAACAGATTTGTATTAATTCAATGCTCTTTTAGATATTCATAATGGATTTAAAAAATAGATGTCAAAGAGATAGAGTAACAAGAGAATTTGAAATAAAATCTAAGTTAGTAGATAATGATCAAATATGCTTCAGAAATCATTTATGTATGTTTAAATGAAATATTCAAACTAAACGTTATATAAATAGAAATTTACACATTTATCAATAATAACAATGCAATATTCCAAGGAAATACAACACACATAAGATTTTCATATCTCATCAAATTAGAACATCATCAAGCATGCGTAGATCTGAGACAAAATATTACTAAATTCCATAATTAATAACAATATTTCATTAATTTGACAATTCATATTGAGTTAAAACCTTCATAGCATCACCATGATACCAAATTGAGATGCATGCAAAATAGGCATTATCCTTTGATTAATCAATGATTCATATTTTCCATAAAGTTAGTAGGTAAAATCCATGCTGAGATTGTACAAGTTTTCTTATAAAATTACATCAATATTAGATCCTTTGGAATGATTTGGAGTCAAAATCATATAGAGATCTATCTTCCTAAAATTGTGGATCTTAACAAAAAGCTAACTAGGATTAACTCAAATGCTTGAGTTCTAACTAAAAGTAGACTAAAAATTACATAAAAGAAAAATTGGGCACCTCAATTCAAGTTCAATTAACTATGCTAAAATTTAAGAAAAGGAAAAGCTAACATGAAACAAATAAAATCTAAGTGACTTTTAGTCATCAAAATTTCCAACACTAGTTTTATTTTTTTCATCTAGGCATGGAATTTTACAACTTTTTATTAACAACATAACAACACACAAATAATAGTGACCTCTTCCTATCTCTAGCTATTTAGGGAGGCTGACAGTTAATGTTGACACCACTTCATTCATTATTTCCATTGTTGGGCCTTTATGAAATTTTATTTTCACCTTTTGATCAAACACTATCTTTTCCATTTGTTGTAATTCTTGAAGGCTTTCAGTTCTTCCTGTAGAGACCGAAGTTTGGCCTTCTTATTCATCATCTTGTCGATACCCTCTTGTGTTACCTGCCCCTTCATCTGTCCTTGCAATTATTCAACCATCTTTTCATGGTCTCTTACCATCATAGGGGTATCCCAAAATGTGCAATCCAAGTCTTCAACCACTTGATGAATATTGTTCATTGCTTGTTCGACCTAGATTTTGTCTTTATTTAACTTGGTTTTACACTTTTTCAAAACTTTCACCTGAAACTCTGTTGCCCTTACCCATAATGAGAGCTTATCCTACTCTTCCTATTTGATTGTTTCTGCTTTTAGTAGTTCTTCCATGGATGTTTCATTTATTTGATGTAGAATTAGGATGTCATCTTCCCAAACAAATAATTCTTCATTAATACTCAACTCAATTTGTTGAGTTGCATTTTCTTCATCATTGCAGATTAAGTGATAAGACATTATTAAATATTTTAGCACTTTGTCTACTAAAGCCAAAAAATATTCCTTCCACTATTTTGTTGCAGGGATCTAATCATTTGGGTTAGAATGTCTGACCTCACCTTTTAGAGTAGGCTACAACACAAACTCAAGATGTGTAGCATCAATAGGTCCAATCAAATTATTTATGCATGTCATGGGTTATGCTACTTGAGCTTTCAACTCTTCTTTAGTGTTCTCGTCCTTCTGCATCCTTTTCAAAATTGTAGAGATAGACATCTAGAGAGACTATTTCTTTCCTTCTCTAGTCTGGACTCCTAGATTGACTTGTCAAATCTAGTAGTCTTTTGACCTTATTTTTGAATCAATTTACCTAACAGTGGGACATCTATCTTTGTTGTTTCATTGCCATGTTCATCCACTGTGATGGTCAAAATCCTCCAAGCTCTCTTTCTTTTGGGAGCTAGGGATTGGAAAGCTTCTGATAGTACACTCAAAATTTGATCTGGGCTTTCCACATACATTTGTTGTCTCCTTTGAATTGTATGGTTCAACCATACCAATACAACTGTGGATGTTTCTCTTCAGGGGAAGTGAATAATTCTATTTGTGGGAGTCTTTAGCATCATCTTCTTGTTCGGTCTCCCATTGTCTTGATTTTTGTGCAATCTCCTCTTCTTAGTGAATTCTTTCTTCATGAATTTCTTCCCCGTGAGGCTGCTCATGAAATTCTTCCATTTGGTCTACTTCCTCCTCTAGATATTTTCATGTATATTCTCCCAAGCAGGTATCTCTTTAGTGTGAACATCCTCCATATGTACTTCCTCTTCATGAACCTTTTCTTTACGAACCTCCTCTGTATGAAACTCCTCTTCTGTAGGGGTTCCCTTTGTATTTCTTCTGTTATAGGTTCTTTCTCTATCTCTCCCTCTTCCAATTCTCTATTAATAGGAATTTCATCCTCATGAGGTGGCTCATCTTGTGGAAGAGGAGGAAGAAGTGGTCCCTCAAGTGGAGGAGATGGAGCTTTATTTTTTGGTTATGGAGGAGGGGATGGTAATGGAGACTCATGTGGAGGGGTAGAGGAGTATATTTGTTCAGCTTCCCATTGGGAAATCCTTTCACTGATGGTCTCTCTGGTTATTTTCTTATGAACCAAAGTCTCTTTCTCTTCAGGATCCTCTTCAATTGAAGCTATGGTGATGGGATCCTTTTATTTTCTTTTCTTTCCTACTACCTTAGCAAGTTCACCCCTAGTATTTTATTTGGTTAGGGCAGTGGTAGTAGTGAATGATCCTTCTCTAGTAGCTATAGTAGATGTACCTTCTCCATTTTTCTTCTTCTCATCCTCCTTTGTAGGTGCTGGAAATTTCATCATAGGGAATGACCTCTTCAACCACTAGAGAGAATGAGTTATAAAATCTTGTGCTCTAGTTTTGATGCCATCATTTTCATTAACTGAGTAGTCTTCATTGAAAATGGGTTGATTATAATTCTTTTGGCCTTGATAGGTGGGGCCAAGAACCTTCCCATGATCCTTTTTCTCCTTGGAGATGCAGGCTTCTATGTAATTCTTGATTAAATGTACTATTAGATGATATTAATCTTTCATCCAGACCTCATTATTCCTCACAATTGGCCCAATGGTCCTCAAGCTCAAACTTATGAACAAAGAATGGGCCTATTACTTTTCCAATCTTGCCAATGGGATCAAATCTAGTCTTAGAATGATTATATAGAACCAAATTATACTTTTCAATCTCCAAATATACACCTTTAGCATTTTGCATTTTTGCACAGGAATACATCCCTACTTGGATGGGGAAGCTGTATCTAGGTTTATGCTTTCCAAAAATGAGATGGTGAACTTTTGTAGCATGTCTACATATCTCCAACAAAATAATTTTATCCAAAGGATATCTAGGAAGATTATAAGGAATCTTATGAAATCATACCACTCTGATGTAGAAAAAGGTTTTAAACTGGATGTACTAGTTTCCAATACCTTTAAATGATCCCATTGCTTCATTAGATATTCTTCTAGAGAAATCTCCCTCTAGTCCTAGGATCACAGAGTAGATGAAGTTATCATTACCAACATATAAATGATCATAGCTATCATCTATCATCACTTGAGGATAGTGCTCATAAATTGTAACCTCCCCAAGCTCAAAAGAGCCCACTCTATCAAGTCCCAAGAAGGGGCTTGAGAAGCCAACAAATATACCAAGTAAGAAGTCATGTAAAATTTTGAGGTTGTGAGGACAGTGCTTAATTGATCATGAAGTGTATTACTTATGATAGTTGACCAATCAA